>PVJC01006280.1:25341-55639 GCA_004026665.1 Murina feae | reverse complement strand
GATCAGCTGCCTCCTGCACACCTCCCACTGGGGATGTGCCTGCAACCAAGGTACATGCCCTTGACTGGAATCGAACCTGGGACCTTTCAGTCCGCAGGCTGACGTTCTATTCACTGAGCCAAACCAGTCAGGGCTCTGGTTCTTATTTTCAACTGGGAGAGCAGGATACGTGGAAAGAACTGACCCAGCTCTTCAGGGCCCTATAACACGCCGAGGCCAAGGCTGGCCGAAGCACGATGCAGCCAGAGGCTCACAATCCTCCATCCTGCCTTTGCTCAAGGAGCATTAGCTTCCCCAAGCTGACACTGTCCCCGATGGGAGGGGAAGCGAAGCCGTGCATGGGCAAGTCCAGAGCATAGAGAATTGATAAGAAACTGGGTTCATATGGAGAACTCCTGGCACGTATCCACAAAACCAGAGATAATAAGGACTTTGCATCCCCCATTGGAGGGAAGAAACAAGTTCCCAGGAAGGCACAGAGAGCTTAGAAATGCAGAAATAATCTCTAGCCATATATATGTAGTCGTGCATTTCCTTTGTCAAAATACAAAGAGACTGTTACTCTGCTAGAGGCTGAATTGTATCCCCTCTCTTCCCCACAAATTCCTATGTTGAAGCCCTAACCCCTGGGACCTCAGAGTGTAAACTGTATTTGTCGTTAAAGGTAAAATAAGCCATCGCCGTGGATTCCAGCACAATGACTGGCATCCTCGTAGAAAGAGGAAACGCGTAGACATGCGGGCTCACAGAGGGAAGAAGGCCCTCACATGATTGACCCTCTGTGAGGACACAGGGAGAGGATAGCCATCCACAAGTCCCGGGTAGAGGCCTCAGGAGAAGCCCACCCTGCAGACACCTTGATCTTGGGATTCTAGAACTGTGGGAAAATTAATTTCTGTTGTTTAATCTGCCCAGTCAGTGGTAATTTATTATGGCAGCCCAAGAAGACAAAAAAAAAAAAGACAGTGCTGAATTAAAAAAAAAAATTTGTGCAAAAGTCTCGGCCCTCCCAGCCCCTGCTGCCCCAGCTGGCCCTTGCAGCAACAGCTTCGTCGCTGGTCATTCTGCTGTTCAGTCTAATTAGCATATTAGCTTAATTAGCATATTAGCTCTTTATTAAAAAGGAAAAGAGCTAATTAGTATATTAGCTCTTTATATAGAATAGAAACATCAATGATAAGAGAGGATCATTGATGGGCTGCCTCCTGCACCCCTGCACACTGGGGATCGAGCCCACATCGTGGGCACTTGCCCCAACCGGGAATCAAACTGTGACCTCCTGGTTCATATGTTGATGCTCAACCACTGAGCCATGCCAGCTGGGCACAGTGCTGAATATTATTTATTTATTTATTTTAATCCTGACCGGATGATATGTTTTTGTTTTTTAAATTGATTTTAGAGAGAGAGAGAGGAAAGGGTGGGGTGGGGTGGAGAGAGGAACATTGATCATTTGTCCGCTGTCAGTGCCTGGGCAAGGGATCAAACCCAAAACCTAGGCATGTGCCCTGACTGGGAACTGAACCTGCAACCTTTTTGGTGAATGAGATGACGTTCCAACCAACTGAGCCACCTGGCCAGGACCTGAATTTTATTTTTTTATCCTAATAAGGGAGATCTATGCTAGCCAGGCAGTATCTCTGTGCAGATGGACTGATTTCATATCCTAGTAGGGTTTGGAGTTCAGAGTCTGGAAGGCCTTCAGACATGTGAATAGGTTGGCGTCATCTGCAGAACTATGGTCTCTCCAGTGAGGCACTTGTTGATTGGTTGGCGCTCAGAGGCTGGTATCCTTGATGGGCTCCTTTGTTGACTGACTCTCCAAAGTGCAGGCCTGACACTGTTGGGCTGGCAAACCCTCTTTCCCCGAAGAGAGCTATCGATAAGCTGATCAGGTTTTATTTTGTATTTCTAAAATATATTTTATTGATTTATTTTTATTTATTTATTTTTTTTACAGAGAGGAAGGAAGAGGGACAGAGAGTTAAAAACATCAATGAGCATCCATCAGCTGCCTCCTGCACACTGCCCACTGGGGATGTGCCCGCAACCAAGGTACATGCCCTTGACTGGAATCGAACCTGGGACCCTTCACTCTGCAGGCTGACGCTCTATCCACTGAGCCACACCAGTTAGGGCCTGAGTGAGTTTTAATGGGATTCCAATGACTCTTTGTTTCCCTGGCTGCAGAGCACTCCGTCTTCTCCTAAACTTGTGGAAACTTTCTTAAATCTCAACTTGTTTGACAATCGACACCCCACGGGACTGTCAACTCCAGGAAGACAGGAACGTGATCTCAATTGGCAGGCATGGATCAGTGGTTGCGCTTCGACCTATGAACACGGTTTGACTTCCTGTCAGGGCCATGGTTGCAGGCTCGATCTCCAGGGTGGGGTGTGGCGCTGCAGAGCGGGAGGTGGCGGCTGATCCATGGTTCTCTCTCATCATTGATGTTTCTGTCTTTCCCTTTCCTTTCCTCTCTGAAATCAATGAAAAATAAATAAATAAAATAAGTAAATAAATAAAAATGTATCCCAATAACTCAAACATGACCGGCATAGAGTAGTCACTCAAACACTGGGAAATAGTATTTTTCTTGCTCAGTGCCATTATTATTCCCTCAGAGTAGACACCTGGGTTCCTCAAATGGGAATGAGCAGGCCTAAGCATGCGTCCATCTTCAATACCTAAAAGTAGAAGTGGAGGAGCAGGTGAGGCCAGGAGAGGAGGAGAACAGAGGGCCAAAGAAGGCAATAGAAGGAAGGAGGGGAGGAGGGAGAGAGAGAGAAATGGAGAGAGAGAGAGAGAGAGACAGAGAGAGAGAGAGAGAGAGAGAGAGAGAGAGAGAGAGGAAAGATTGACCTGTTATTCTTTATTCTATTTATTTATGCATTCATTGGGTTGATGCTTGATATGTGCTCTGACAGGGGATCAAACCCGTGCAACCTTGGCATATGGGGATGAAGCTCTAACCAACTAAACTACCCAGCCGGGGTCTTGGAGGATTTTAGGTTGAGGAATGAGAGAGTCAGGTTTTCAGTTCTAAAAGGCCATGGAAAGCCCAGCTGGCATGGCTCGGTGGTTGAGCATCAACCTATAAACCAGGAGGTCACAGTTCCATTCCTAGTCAGGGCACATGCCCGGGTTGCAGGTTTGATCCTCAGAGGGGGGTGGGGAGGGTGCAGGAGGCAGCCAATCAGTGATTCTCTCTCATGATTGAATGATTGATGTTTCTCCACCTCTCCCCCACTCCATTCTCTGAAATAAGAAAAAAACAAATTTTTTTTTAAAGGCCATGGAAAATGGACTACGCACACAAGGAGATAGGGTGTGACTGGAGGAATCCAGACTGAGGTAGTGGTGGCCTTCGCAGTATTTCAGGAGCTATTTCAGGAGGCAGAATTGCCAGGGCTGGTGATTGATGGGATATGTCAGGTGGGGAGGAGATTGACAAGGGCAGTGAGTTTCTACCCTGGGCCCCTGAGAGGAGTCACAGTTAAATATATGTGGATGGCAAGTCCTCTGTAAGACCAGGATCGCGTTTCCATGTCCATAACTGGTCCGAGGAGTTCGTGAAAGAGGGAGGGCCAAGTGTGTTCCCCTCCGGGTAGAAAGAGATTATCTCCTGAAAGCAGGCCTGGCTACATGGTTTACATAACTCAGTGCAGAATGGAAACTTCAAAAAACACCATAAGATTTGCCTTGAAGATACTAAGATATGATGTTTTTTTCCTTGCTTCTGTGGTCTCTCTCATGACTTGTCCTGGTATTTGTCCTTTGGCTAATTAATGCTCAGCTCCCTGGGGTACAGGGACAGTTGTGGGAGGAGTGCGGACCCTCCCAGGCAGTTGGGGGGTCCTCCCTATGATTCAGATATGTGTGCAGAGCCCACCAGCAGCTAGGTCCCTCTTCCCATTGCAGGCTGAGTGACGTATTGTGCCCTGGACAGGGCAAGGACGCACACCAGGTATTTCGCCTTCCCATCCCAACACTAGGTGGGTGAGCTATTCCCGAAGGCCTGAACCGGGGTGGGTGAGTCCTCAACAAGCTGCCCACTGCCTCCACTTCCATATCACCTCCTCGTCTGTATGTCCAGCCACCCTCCGCTTCACTCTCATAAGGTTTCATCGTGTTTCATCAGGGAATCCAGCACGACTGAGCAGGCCTTGGCCAGCTACTAACTAGTTTCTCATAGAAAAGAGGGTTTCGATGGCAAGAAGCAGGGAAAGGGAGTATGGAGCAGAAAAAAGAAGTCTGCAATCATATAGAGTACATTTATAAATACCAATGCAACTAACGATGCCTTTGACATTTTCAACGAATTAGGCCAATGCATTCTCCTGTTTACTTAAGTCCATTTGAGTTGAATATCCTGTTTGCTGCCACGGAAAGAACGCTACCTGATTCATTCACACATTTTTTCCTTCTTTCCATCAGAATGTAAGCTTCATGAGAATGGCTATATCAGTGTAGTCCGTGTGCCTGAAACAGTGCCTGGCAACCCTAGTAGGTACTCAGTAAATGTTTGCTGTGTTTGTGATTATCTGTTTAACATCTAACATCCATCTCACCAGGTCATTTCCAGTACTTTGTTCTATTGTTTAAACCCATCTCTGTACCCCCCCTCCCCAGACTCTAAAAATATATGTCTCATACATAATGGGCTCTCAGAATATGGTGAGGAATGAACAAATAAATACATGTCTCCCCTGCTGGATTCTAAGAAACAGGAAGGTAGAGGCTAAAGGATTCAGAACAGTCCTCTCCCGAGATGTGCCACTTTGACACGTGGACTATTTTGAGCCGAAGGCAGCCATCGGGATTCTGCACACTCAGGGGAAATTTCTGCTCTCCCTTTAATTACCTAGAAGAATGTAAATTGCGGGTCTTTCTCTTAATAAGAATGATCACCAGAAATAACCTTTTGTGACCTATCTCTAGGGCAGGGCAAACTTCTTATGATTGAACATCTGCTCTAATTATCATCCTGCCAGTGACCACCTTCCCTTTGGAAGCTCCAGGGCACCTTACCTCATTCCTTAGCCCAGAATGCCATATTTTAAAATATTTCATTATGTTTACTTTACAAATGAGGAAAGCAGCTCCGAGATAGGATGTCACTTGTTCAAGTTTTCCACATTTTCATTCAGTCACCCCCCAAAATGTTTATTGAGAACCGTGTGCTGGCCTTTTTGCTTTCTGTCCCTGAACCTCTTAACCTCTTATGTAGGTGGGGTTCCCATATGTATGTGTGTAATTAAACCTAGTTATTTTCTTTTGTTAATCTGTCTTATGTCTATTTAACTATTAGAACAGCTGGAAGAATCTAGAAGGGTATATTTAAAACTTTAAATTTTGTTGATTTGATGGGGGGGGGGAAGGTAGAGAGGGAGAAACGTCAATGTGTTGTTCCACTTAATTATGGGTTCATTGGTTGATTCCTGTATGTGCCCTGACCAGAACTGAACCCACAACCTCGGCAGGACACAGTCTAATCAACTGTCTAACTGAGCTACCTGGCCAAGGCTAGATGAAAATGTCTTCCTTCCCCATAGGCCATGAATATTTTGATAGCAATTTTGTCTTCAGGGTCTTTCTAGAATGGTCTAAAACATAGAAGACCACCTTCCCTCCAATTATGGTTTGAATGGTAGAAGAAATGAATTAATAAATGGTAAGGATGCATAACGTGTCACTGGTGTTTGCAGCAGCTTCTGACCTGAAAACCTATGACTTTGTGGAGTCTGCCGGGACTCACGTAGCCAACTTGTTGTTCTGCAGAGATCCCATCAGATTGTCATACTTGCATAAACCACTCATGGGGAAGGCTTCAGGGCTTCCTGCAGTTCCCCCCATCCCCCAGCCAGGCTAAGGTTCTGGCTTGTTCCTCTTCAAGTGCTCTCAACTCTTGTTAGCTATAGAAAGCAGGTTCACTCTGTTACCACGGAAACTGCAGCTGCAGTGAGGAAGGGGAGGGAAGCTGAGGAATGGGCAGAGACCGGAATTTTCCAGCTCTGGAGGCCAACAGTGTATGAAATCAATAGACCAGATCAGCACACAGTTCTCAATAAATATTTTGGGGGTGACTGAATGAAAATGTGGAAACTTGAACAAGTGACCTCCTATCTCTGAACCTCTTTCCTCATTTGTTAAATAAAAATAATGAAGTAATAAAACATTTTTAAAAATTATCCTATTACATAGGATGTTTCAATTGAGATCATGGAAATACAATCCTTGGTATAGGGCCAGGTACTTTATAAATCAAAATTTCTCAAGTGTGGTCTTCAGGTTCTGCTTCAGAATTGTTTGGAGCTACTTATTTATTAAATCCAGATAGCATTTCTCCCCCATTCTCTAGTTCTCTAAGAGGTATGAAATCATCTTTCTTTCCTACCTCAACACTATGATGCCAGATAAAATATAGGAAACCCAGTATGCTCTCATGGGGCATACCAACGCTAAAAAATTACTTATTTGCCCAGCCAGTGTGGCTCAGTGGTTGAACATTGACCTATGAACCAAAAGGTCATGGTTCAATTCCAGGTTGTAGGCTTGATCCCCTGTAGGGAAGTTGCGGGAGGTGACAGATCAATGATTCCCTCTCATCATTGATATTTCTCTCTCTCTCTCTCTCTCTCTTTCTCTCTCTCTCTCTCTCTCTCTCTCTCTCTCTCTCTCTCCTTTACTCTCTGAAATTAATAAAAAATATTTTTTAAAAAAGTATTTGTTGATCATGGTTGGGTAGCTTAGTTAGAGTTTCATTCTGATAAGCCATAGTTGCAGGTTCCATTCCCAGTTAGGGTACATACAAGAATCAACCAATGAAGGCATAATTAAGTGGAACAACAAATCCATGTTTCTCTCTCTCATCAATCGGTAAATAAATATTTGTTAATCTGAAATTCAAATTTAACTCGGTTATCCTGTATTTTTACTTGCTGACCATGGCAACCCTTACTTCTCATGCTAGGCTAGTTTGTGACAAACGAAAAGTTGATTTTATCAGCTTTTCTAGCAGATGATTCAACTTGAATGGTAATTCTAACTCCCTTTTAAAGACATCATTCATTCACTTGAAAAAATATTCACAGATCACATATTCTGTGCCAGGTACCTTGAAAGGTGGGTGGATATTTGCACTTGAAGTGCCAGCCCTCTCAGCACTTGTTTTCATGCTTGTCATAGAATCATATCTTTTCCCCAGAACATAGTGAAATCTAGTCAAAATATAACCTAATAGAATTCTGAAACGGAAACATTTTTTTAAAAAAACGTGGGGAAATGAAGTCCAACAATTTTATTTTAATGAGCTGTATTTCCTAATTTTAAAAAATTTCTCATTTTCTTACAGATCTTGAAAACAAAACATTCCCATTTCCCCATTTCCCAGAGGAACTGTAGGTAAACGCTATAAAGCCTGAAGCTCAATCAATTGAAGCTGAAAGCTCTCAAAGGGAGTAAGGCTTAATTTGAATGGTAGAACATTTACTGTAATTTAATAGCAGAGACGGGCATCTTAATATTTAATGATTTAAAAGAACTTCCCAGTCCGTGGGACATGTACAGTCCAAGAATAAACCAAATTTCTGAATGCATTTTATGCTACGTCTGTATACTTTGGAATCCTCAGATGTTTGTGGTGAATATCCTCTCAGTAAGTCCAGGCGTAAAATTTATTTTTAAAGAATTAGCTCTTGCCCTGGCTGATGTTGCTCAGCGGTCAGAGCGTGGGCCTACACACCAAAAGGTCACAGTTCGTCCTGGCCGGCTTGGCTCAATGGGTAGCGCACCGGCCTATGGACTGAAAGGTCCCAGGTTCCATTCAGGCCAAGGGCAGGTGCTGGGGTTGTGGCTCCATCCCCAGTGGGGGGCATGCAGGAGGCAGCCAATCAGTGATTCTCTCTCATCATTGATGTTTCTATTTCTCTCTCCCTCTCCCTTCCTCTCTGAAGTCAATAAATACTTTTTTTTAAAAAAAGTCACAGATTTCCAGTCAAGGGCATCCAGTCAAAGGCACCCACCTGGGTTGCAGATTCAATCCAGCCCAGTCAGGGCACATGTGAGAGGCAACCAATCAAACATCTATGGTTCTCTCTCTTCCCCATCCCTCCCTTTCATTCTCTCTCTAAAAAAAAAAAAAAAAATCAATGGAAAAAAAAAATATCCGTGGGTGAGGATTAACAAAACAAAAAATAGGAACGAGCTCTCCCAGCGTTCCCAACTTCCCCCAACACTCTGAAAAGAAGGGGGGAAACCAGCATGAGCTCATTGCTTAGATCATAACCCCAAAGTAACGGGCCCAGATACACTTTTCACCCAGCTCTGCAGCCGACAGCTGGGAATAGACACGTGGTTTCCGGTTCTGGGCAGCTGGGTATGATAGACGCGTGGTTTCCGGTTCTGGGCAGCTGGGTATGATAGACGCGTGGTTTCCGGTTCTGGGCAGCTGGGTATGATAGACGCGTGGTTTCCGGTTCTGGCCGCTGTGGCTCCGAGAGGGAAGCATTTGCCTCCCTTCACTGATTGTCTCCCAGGAGCCCTTGCGCAGCGGCCCGCAGAGCGCAGGGCAAGAGCTACAAAGGCAGGTGCTCGCTGACCCAGAAATGCCTAGTCCTGGGTCCCACCCCGCTGCCTTCTTCCGTGGGTGCCCTGCGGCGCTGAGACTGGACCAAGTGGGTCCGACGGAGCGTGGGGCGACTAGAGCCCAGCGCTGGGGAAATCCGGGAACTCGAGGCACTGGCGCGAAACCAGAAGGCCGGGCCTGGCGCATGCGCAGCCGGCCTCGGGCCCAGCGCCGCCATCTTGGGCAGGAGGCGGCGGCGGCCTGGCCGTCAGAGGCCGCGAGGTGTCTGTCGTCCAGGTGCCGGTGATGTTGAAGCTGATGGACTCGCATCGCGGGGCCTCCTCAGGACACCGGACGGACGCGGGCTTTCTTGCTTTCCCAGCGACCTCCAGCCTGAGGCCCCGGCATGGCGCCCCCGTCGTCGGGCTTCGGGCCCCGGGCCCCGGGCCTCGGGCCTCGCCGAGCCCGTCGTCGGAAGCCAGGAGGGGTTCGCCGGTGACCTCACAGCCTCGCCTTCCTCACCGACAACAACGGCCTGCGGGGCTGCCTCTGGGCCGAGCCCGCCAAGCCCTCCAGCCTCGCAGTTTGCAAAGTGAGGAGAGACCGTTGAAGGGGGTGGGGGCGGAAGTGGGAATCGGATGGTGACGCCTGGGCCCGGTCCCCGTGAGCGGAAGTGGGAATCGGATGGTGACGCCTGGACCCGGTCCCCCGTGAGCAGGTCCCCGTGAGCGGGAGGGGCCGGGGTGGGGCGTCCACCTCGGTGGGAGGAAGCCGCGAGGCGCTGCAGCTCGGAGCCCAGGAAATGGCCAACCAGCTGTAACCAGCCTCCTGAGACGGGGAATTGTACTTGGAGCTACACCGTACCCGTTGTGAGCGCGCAAGCCGGCGGGTTTATTTGTGTGTGTGTGTGTGTGTTTTAAAAATATATTCTTATTGATTTCAGAGAGGAAGGGGGAGGGAGAGAGGAAGAAACAAAATCAGTGATGAGAGAGAATCACGGATGGGCTGCCTCCTGCATGACCCCCACGCGGGGATGGAGCCTGCAACCCGGGCCTGTGCCCTTGACCGGAATGGAACCCGGGACTCAGCAGTCTGCAGGTGGAGGCTCTATCCACTGAGCCACACCAGCCAGGGCTTGGCGGATTTTAAAAAAAATATTTTTTTATTGATTTTTTTTTTTTTTTTTTTTTTTACAGAGAGGAAGGGAGAGGGACAGAGAGTTAGAAACATCGATGAGAGAGAAACATCCATCAGCAGCCTCCTGCACACCCCCACTGGGGATGTGCCTGCAACCACGGTACATGCCCTTGATGGGAATCGAACCTGGGACCCTTCAGTCCGCAGGCTGACGCTCTATCCACTGAGCCACACCGGTCAGGGCTTGGCGTATTTTTTAAGCCCTTTCGTGTGTGTGTGCGCGCGCGCGCGCGCGCAACCTCCACCCCAATCCCATTTGGGGGTGTTTCCATCCTCAAGCCATTGGCAGTCGAGGTGACTCCCAACTCCAAGCAACCACCACGAATCTGTTTGGTGTTCTCTTCAGCCCTTCTCAGCCTGTGGATTGCGACCCTTTTGTCGGTCAAACGACCCTTGCACAGGGGTCGCCTAAGACCATCCTGCATATCAGATATTTCCATTCCGATTCATAATAGGAGCAACATTACAGTGATGAAGTAGCAAGGAAAATAATTTTATGGTTGGGTCACAACAGGATGAACTGTATTTAAAGGGCCAGAAGGTTGAGAACCACTGCTTCAGACTCTAAACGTAAAAAAAAAATCTCATTTCCATACAGTTTTGAAAACAAAATGTGGCACATCCCCATTTCCCAGAGGAGGTCCCCTTTTCCTGGACGTCTCGTGGGAACGGACTAGGAAAACGTGGTCAGTGGATGCCGGGTTCTTAGCGTTCGCATCACGCTTTGGAGGTTCGTGGACATCGAGGCAGTTTTGCCAGGGGTTGGGTCCTGCGTCTTTGGAAGGATGTTAGTTTGGGGTTCAGAACTGCTCCGCTGGGGGGGTTGGATGAATTGGGAAGCCTGTGGCTGATGTTCCGGGGGGATGAATGCTTTGGCGGGGTTTGGCCCATTCCCATTCCCTGGGTCCAGCGTGTTGCATTAGGATTTCCAGGTTGATTAACCCTAGAAACGTAGGGAGTCTTGTTAAGGATGCGGACTTGCTTTACTGCTTTAGGCTTTGGGTCCAGGTTCTCTCACTTGCTGGTGGTGAGACCTTGGACCACCCTTCAACTCCTGCGTCTCCGTTTCCAGGGGGTAGTTGTTGCTAGGTTAGATGAGGGGCTGCTTGGAAAGTCTTGGAACAGTGCCTGGCACATAGTCCAGCTGAAAATGTTAGCTATCATGACCTTCCAGGGATTCTCTTTTGTGGGGAGAGAGAGGGTGATGGATTGAGAGATGTATACTGTTCTAATCCACTGGACCCAACCCTGTATAAAATGTGTTGGGAAGCCTGTTGCTTTTTATGACTCCAATCAATTTGTGGGACATAATTATTTGCTCCCCGAGAGTTGGTAGGATGTTGATGAGCCACCCTTCCCCCATATCATTTTGATAGTTAGTTTTGGTATTTTATATTTTCTTGGGAAACTATGCATTTCCTTCTTAGCTGCAGATTCATTGGTTTAAAACGAAAGGGTGTGTTGTTAAGAATCGAGTCTCTGCAGGCAGAAAACAAGGGTTAGTGGCCTGAGCTCTTACCAGCTTTGGAGCGTTGGGAAGCGTGCTTACCCTCAGAATTGGGTGCCGATTACCTTTCCTGGGCGTCGGGGGCATCAGATGGAAATCTTTTCCTCACGCAGCACCTGGCAGCATGGGGAAAGTTCCCTAACTGTCAGCTGTTACTTTCATTAAGTAGGGTTCTTGCCAATTAAAACAGCTTAGGGGTTGTAAACCCCTGTGAAGCACTCCACTGTTTTCTAGGCCTTGGGACACATTGTGGGACAGAGAAACTACTTGTTCCTTGAAAGTTGGAAGTAAGTTTCCATCCCCACTCCAGTCACCCTTTAAAGCCATGCCTTTTCTTCCTGTTGGGGGGTACTTTTTCTGTACTCCCCTTCCATGCCACTGAGAGTTTTAAATTTAATGCTAAAAACAGGAATCAGTAAATCTTTTCTGGGAAGGGCCAAATAGTAAATAAATATTTCAGGTGTTGTGGGATATATGGTGTCTGTCAAAATTACTCAGCTGTTGTAATGTGAAAGCAGCATAGATAGTATGTAAACGTGGGTGTGACTTGTCCAGTGAAACTTTATGGACATTGAAATTTGGATTTCATGTAACTTTTGTGACGTGAAAATATTATCCCCCCCCCCCCCCCACCAGTTAGTCATGTTTAATTCAACTGTTTTGTGTGTGCACTGTATGAAAACAAGACGGCGGGATGGATTTGGCCTGCAGGTTGCAGTTTCCTGACCCCCCATGAGAGAATTTCATGACACACAGACTAGCCGTGTGATGTGGAGTCAGAAAACTTGACTCTGATATGTATTCATTGGGTGCACTTGGGCAATTTACTCAGCACTCAGCCTCATGTTCTTCATCTTCCAAACAGGCGTTATACTAACAAACCTACCCCTCAGCTTGTCAGGCTGAGGTCTTGCACGGTGCTGGAAGTCTGGTGACCTACATACTAGCTAGCTCAATGAGTTTTTGAGAGTCAGTCAAATAGAATAAGTGCTGGAGGGTGGGAATAGAGGACCTGGATTTAAATCCTAGCCACTTATTAGCCATGTGACTTTGTTCACATGGTCACCCAACTTCTCTTTGCCTCTCTTTCCTCATCTCTGAAATAGAGATTATAACAGTACCTCCTTCAGACACTTCAGAAGACTGGGCATTTAGTCTTCAAGATGAAATAAGCTAGCGCTAACCGGTTTGGCTCAGTGGATAGAGCGTCAGCCTGAGGACTCAAGGGTCCCAGGTTTGATTCCGGCAAGGGCATGTACCTTGGTTGCGAGAACATCCTCAGTAGGGAAAGTGCAGGAGGCAGCTGATTGATGTTTCTCTCTCATCGATGTTTCTCTCTATCCCTCTCTCTTCCTCTCTGTGAAAAATCAATAAAATATGTTTTTTTAAAAAGATTAAATAAGCTAACACTTTGTAAAATGTGTAGAAAGACCCCTGGTACATATTCATTATGAATATTAGCTGTTGTTATTTCACAATAAGATATATTTGGGGTTTGAAAAAAAAGATACATTTGGGATTGAAACCAACCACTGTGCCATGTTGTTGAAGTGAAAGACTTTCGTTTCTTTGCGGAAGTGGTGTAATTTATAAAGCTTAGGAATTATTTGTTCCTTGGAAGTGTGAAGAAAATTGCCCATAAATGGCAAGGGCTTAGAGCACTTCTTGAAGAAAGCACTCCCTTGACATTTGCCAAGTTTTTATTATCTGCCTCCTTTCAAGAATGATCGATTTCATTATGGCTTTCAGATGTAATAGCCTACAAATGTAGGCTATTGGTGGTTGGGAGCTCAGGCGTCTGACAGATTTGGTTTGATTCCTGATTTACCACCTACTGGCATGTAGCCTGGAATGATACACCAACCTCTCAAGGCTCACCTCTGAAGTAGAAAACGTGGAGAATCAGAGTATCTATCTCATAGAGTTGTTATGAGTATCAAACACGATGCACATGAAGTGCTCGGTGCCAGGCCTGGCTGGTTGTAAAAGTTTAATAAATGAAAGCTATTTTATTAGCCTCCAGGGCACTCTTGAAGTAAGACCCATTTGAGATTGAAAACCATTTGCTAGGTACTTTCGTGTGCAGCCTTCCCCCTTATTCTAACTTTGGAATGCTTAATAGTATTATAGGAATTAGTGGTCTTTTGGAGATTGCCTTCATGAGCCATTAGTCCTAAGTTTATGTTTTCTCAAAAAAGGTAGCTCTTAAAGATTTTCCTTATATTTGTATAGGATTGTGTTACAAAGTACAGAGTAAGCAGTGTAGAGAGAAAGACCTAGCTTCGAACCCTGGCTTTCTCAACCAGTTAGATTATGACCTTGAGTAGATGACATCCTCTCTAAGCTCATCTATAAAATAAGTATATTAGTTGCAGTTTCACTAAGGTTACTGGGACAACTATACACACACACACATACATATATGGTTACTGGGACAACGTTTAATTCATATACAGTTCCCCCATTTACAGTGTACAGGTGTTAAGTATATTTACGGAGTTCTACAACCATCACCATAATAAATTTTGAACATTTCCTTTATCCTAAAAAGAAACCCTCACTCTCCGTTTCCCTCTCCCCATGGCCCAAGGCAACAACCATCAGTTGACTTCCTATTTCTATAAGTTTTGCCTCCTCTGAACATCGCATGTAAAGGGAATTCTACAATATGTGGACCTTTATGCCTGGCTTCTTCCACTTAGCATTGCTGTGGCGTGTGTCAGTGCTCAATTTGTATTGCCAGATGTTCAGTTGTAGCCATTTACCAGCTGATGGGCATTTGGGTTGTTTCCACTCCTTGACTGTTAATGCTGATGCTGCTGTGAACACTCATATACACGTTTGCATGTGGGCATATGTTTTAATTTCACCTATACATGGGGTTTCTGGGTCCTGTGGTAACTCTGTGGAACCTTTTAAGGAACTGCAGGCTGTTTTCCAAGTAGCAGCCAGACTGTGTTTAAAGCACTTAACCTAGTGCCCGACACAGAGCAAGTGCCTCACGCAAGACAGCTATTTTGGTAACACATATTCATGGTAAGAAATACGTTCTTGAGAGCCACTCTTCTAATTTAGTTAAATGAATTGGCAAGCCTTCTGTCTTTTTTAATGCCCTGGAACAATTTGTGCAGACTCAGAGTAATTCTCCCCCCGCTTTGGGCATTTGAAGGACACTTCCAGTCTAACTGAAATTTCACGTAATTTCTGCTTCCCTAGAAATGGTTTTCCAATTTGTTAACATAGAGTTATGTAGCATAGTTGAAGGGTCTGACCTCGAGTCATTTAGTAGGTAGGCAAGTAAGTTTGAGTGAGATTCCATGGATTCAGTTTCCTTATGTGTAAATCAGGTGATGATGGCAACCGTCTAAGGTATTGTAAGGATGAGCTGCAAATATATGTAACACTTGATGCAGTATCTGGCAAACAGGATGTGCTCAATGGATATTAGTTTCTAAGCTCGTGTGGTTGAAAATTCCTGTGCTAAGTTATCAAAACGTCCTGCAGAGTCTTAACACAGGAATTCTCCATAAGAAGTTTTTTTCTCCTATTCCTTTAGTAATCGGTTTTGTCATTTTTATTTTCCTTGAAAATGTTCCTTTTCATTAAAATTTTCCTATGTACTGGTCTAAAGTCTTATCTAATATTAGCACGTTTCCTTTAATTTGTAATAGGTAATACGTTGTGTGGTTCAAAATATAAAAAGAAGAAATGGAAATACAGTGAAAATTTATTTCCAACATTTCACCTCCAGCTTTCGTCCCTGTAGATAACTGGTGTCACTATTTTTTTAAAATATGTTTTTATTGATATTTTTAGAGGGAGAGGGATAGAGAGCTACTAGTAGAAACATCAGTGAGAGAAAAACATCATTGATTGGCTCCCTCCTGCACACTCCCCCACTGGGGATTGAACCTGCTACTAGAGCGTATGCCCTGACTGAGAATCGATCCAGCGACCTCTCAGTTCTTGGGTGGATGCTCAACTGCTGAGCCACCCCAGGTGGGCCTGTGTCGCTACTTTTGTGAATAACCTATTCCCATGCCTAGTGAAGCATATATGCATGTTTTCCTTTTATTTAACAAATAAAACATACATCTAGCACCCCTTTATATTTAGCTCCTCAGAGGGACTTTGACAAAACCAACTACATAAGAAGTATGTTTTCTCCTGCCTTGATAAGCTGCCCTGTGAAAGCCAGATCAATTCTCCTTATATTTCTGGGCACATCTTGAGCTGTTGACGTTGTGTGGAAATCACGCCATTTTTTAGAGACTTAAGTGAGATTTGAGTGCAGAATTCTGGAGCTAGAGGGTGTTTGTCAGGAATCTGCAGTCCTTAAATGACCTATGGGCCCTGCAAGGTCTGGCCTCTGTCTCCAGTGTTTGCCTTATGCTAGCTTGTATTCTGACTCCCTGGCTCTCTGTATCCCTATTGTACATGTTGTCAGTTAGGCAGGGAATGTCCTTGTTCAGACCTGGCCCAGGCAGACTCTCTTTTTGTACACGCTTATAAAGCACAGTCTGTCTTCACCATATTTACTACTACTCACTCATATTATTTGTATGGTTATTTGATTGTGTGGCCTCATCCGTGGACTTTTTAACCCTATGGAAATAGAGATGGAGTCTCCTCGTTTATCATTATGTCCCTAGTGTCTGGATGGAGTTGATAAACTTAATACCTATTGGTTGAACGATTGAATAAACGAGTGTCTACCATTTTGCCAGTTCAGGATTAGAGTTTTGTGGCTGGTAAACCAATGTGAGGAGGAGGAAAAAAGTATGTGAATAGCCCTACGTTTTTGAAGTACGTATTTTGATTAGCATGTGATAACTGATTTCTGAATTTCTTTTAATATTTTGCATTTTAAAAATATGCACATTATTTATTTATTTCAGAGAGGAAGGGAAGGGGGGAGAGAGAGAGAGAAACATCAGTGATAAGAGAGAATCATTGATTGGCTGTCTCCCGAACGCCCCACCCTGGGGATCAAGCCTTCAACCCCGGCTTGTGCCTTGACTGGGAATCCAACTGTGACCTCCTGGTTCATAGGTGGATGCTCAACCACTGAGCCATGCTGCCCAGGCCTGACTTCTGAATGTTTCTGCTTTCTGTGAGACAGGGTGACCAGTGCCCTCTAGGACAGGGCCACGTGGGCAGAGCATTGGGTATATGAGCCTTCCCAGCACACAGAAACTCTTGTAGATCTGAACCTTACCTCTCTCTGCCAAACAGTGGACATATTTCCCTTTTATAACATCTGGTTTGTGACAGAGTTGTCATTTGCTTATCTTTAATCTTACAATGTAATTAATTGCTTTTCGAACCTGTTATTTTAATATTTGAATTTAGGAGTAGTTTTGGTGAAAGAGTTGGTTGTCTTTAATAGGAATGATTAATAGGTTTTTCTGTTATCTTGAAATTCCTTGTGAAGATTAACAAATAAAAGTAAGTTCACCCTAAGGAAAATTGGTTAGATTTGAATTACTGAGAAACTATATACAAATTTGTATACTAAGATATTTACCTGTTCAGCCCTGAATGTATACACAAGAGTCCTGAAGAACTGATCTCTTTATTTTGGAAAGTAGTATTTATTTTAAACTGACTGTTCATGTAACACACCAGCTCTGTACAGAGGACCCCAGAGTCAGAACGCTAGCAGAGATCTCTCCAGAACCCTCCCTCAACATCTCCACTTGCACGCTCTTCCTCTGCCCAAATGTGCTACACAGACTCACTTCCACCTGTCTACCATGTTGCCCAAAGCAGAAGTGGGAATCACTTCTTACACTTCTTTCTTTGCCACGTGTACACAAATTATCAGCAAGATTAGTCTATTTTGTCTCCAAAATATATCTCGTATTTGTTCACTTCTTGCTGTGTCCACTGCCACCATCCTGACTCCGAGCCCTGTCCTCCTTTGTCTAGGCACTGCCACCTCACTGGCCTTCCGGCCTCCTCTCGTACCCATCTCCAGTCCCCCAGGTCTCCCACAGCAACATGAATCATCTCACAGTGGATGCTGTCAGATCTTCTGGAAAGTCTTTAATGGCTCCCATCACATTTAGTTCATTGTGGACGAGACTGAAATGAGCATTATCTTAGCCTCTGGTTTCGAAAGAGATGGCTCTTGCATACCTGAACAATCTCATTGTTTGCCCTTCAACCCCATTCCTGCTACCCTCCAGCCATTCTGGCGTCTTTTCTCTGTTTTTCTTTTATGGTCTTTGTACATTGGTATTTTATCTTTCTAGCATGTTTTTCCCCTTGATCTTCCCCAGGATGGCTCTTTTGCACAATTTAGTCTTAGCTTTTGCTTCCTTAAAGAAGTCTTCACTGTGTAACCACCATACAGCACAGCCCTCTTCATTTCAACATGTTTTTTTTCCTAAAAAAGTTCATTTTTACAGCTTATTATATCTATCTTCTCAGCTAGACTGAAGCTTGAGAAGCTATCTATCAAATTAATTAGGATAGGGGCCGTTTCAATCTCATTCGCAATGAACTATATGACTAGCCATTGGCCTTATATGTAGTAAGCATGCAAATATTTGTTGAAAGAATGGATGAATAAGCATTTATTGAGAGACCTCGATGCATTAAGCTCTGGGCTAATCCATGGGCTCATAAGACCAGATAGCCTGATTTATCACAAGAGAAGTGTTAACAAACATCAAATAATAATAAGCTATATCATTTGGCAAAATGCAATTAAGTGAGAAATCTACAATCCAAAGCATTTTTTTCAGAGGACTTGGAAATCTAAACACATTCCTAATGTCACTAAGAGGAAATGTAATGGAATATATGGGATATATGGTTCCAGTGGCTCTTGGAGGGAAAGCCTTAGCCTTAAATATATCTGTTAAAATTTAAGAAATATTAAAAGTAAATGAGTTAAATATACAATTCAAGATGCTAGGAAAAGAAACCCAAATAAGTAAAAGGAAGCAAATAATAAAAAAAAAAAAATGGAAAAGGAGAAAGAATATGGTCAAAAAACAAAAGTCACTTTAAAAGATACAAAATTGTCAAATCTTCATCAACACTGATGAAGAAAATGGATGAAGAATAGATTAAATGACATTAATAGATAAGAGGACATAATTACCAGTGAATAAATTAACAAATTAGCATGTATGACTACATGCTAATAAATTTAAGTGAAATGGACAATTTCATTTAAAAATATAAATGACCAAAATTAACTCAAAAATAGCAGAAATATAAGTCCAAATTATTCTATGCAAAAAGACATCAGATTTAAATAATTTTATAGTGAGTTATACTAAATTTTTAAAAAGTAGAGATTCTCAATTTTTTTGTATGCGGTTGTGGAAAGTATAAGCAGCAAGGTAGCAATCCAAATCATTTTCTGAGACCAGTATAACCTTGATACTGAAACCATACAAGGAAAGCATAATAAAGTAAGACCTTAGATGCAAAAAAAAAAAGAAAAAAAAAAGTAAAATGTAACCCAGGAGTGTCCAAGCTGCATGTGTGTTTAAATCAGACTCTCATCATCTCAGTCAAATAGGGTTTAGGAATTCAAACATGTTTCAACATCAGAAAATCCACCCACTTTAATTCTCTATATTAACAGATTATGTAAAATAATAAAGTACAATTTTCCCATAGATGTAGAAAATATACGTATAAAGATAACTTATGAAAAACTTTTAGAAAACTATAACTTAAAGGTATTTCCTTAACCTGCAATAAAGAGGCTCTACAAGAAAGCTTGTTGTGAACCTTTTTACTTGATGGTAAAAAAGTAAGAAAGATCCCCTTTCAAGTCTAGAATAAGATTTATTCCATATCACCCCAGAAGTCCTAGCCAATGTGTTATGATAATGAAATGAGGTACAGTAGCCAAATCAAGTAAAAAATTGTCAGTAAAAAGGTGTTAACATTTTTAAAAATCCAGGAAAATCTATAGACAAACTCTTAGAATTAACATGAGAGGTCAGCAAGTTCATTGTATACAAAATCAACATACAAAAAGTGATAGCAGATAATTCTTCTCAAAAACGCTTAACCCGAGATATTACCATGAGAAAATATTAGACAAACTCAGATTGAGAAATATTCTACAAAATACCTGACTAGTACTTCTCAAAACTGCTAAAGTCATCGAAATCAAGAAACTATGAGAACATGCTATGGCCTGGAGTTGTGTGACGGAAGAAAGGCATTTGTGGGAAAATGGGTGAAATCCAAATAAAGTCTGTAGTTTAATCAATAGTTCTATACTAATGTTGACAATGTACTAAGGTTATGCAATGATGTTAGGTAAGGAATCTTCGTAAAATCTTCACAACTTTTCTTTAAACCTGAAGTTAGCCCCCCTCCAAAAATGCTAGACCACTGTTGTAACCCAAAAATCACCAAGTGGATAAGCAATCAGCAAAAACACCTCCTAACAGCAAATAGGATCTTTGTAGGGGGAAAAGCTGTGATCTGTTAATGGCAATAAAAGACGTGGACATGGGGGTGGCAGAGGCCATAGTCAGAGGTGGGAGGCTTTGGCATAACATTTTTAGTTTTCTCTAAATTGCTTTGTAGATTTATTCAGTTGAAATCCCAATAGGATAGTTGATCAAGCTTGACAAGCTGATTCTAAAAGTAGTTTTAAGATAGAGGACTAAGAATAGTCAGACACTTTTGGGAAAAGGAGGGCAGCTGCCCTTTCAAATATCAAGGTAACGTAAACCTATAATAATGAATGTGCGAGGCTAATGCACAGAGATAGGTGTGAGCCAGTGAGGCAGCTGGAGAGTTTAGGAACAGGCCCACTCACCCACAGAAACAAGTCAGGAGGAAAAATAGATCCGTACCAGAGAACACCTACAAAAGTAAACACCGAAAGCTAAAACATGAGGCCCTTAGACTGTCTTACAACCTCAGTGTGGGCAGAGGTTTCTTAAGGTACGAAGAGGTGAAATGTTACAGCACCAACGTTTAACACTCTTCAGGACAGTATTGATGGCTTTTCTTCCACCTTGTGTATAGTGTGGATTTTAAGTGTGACTATTTAAGTGTGACTGGGGTAGGGGCAGGAGGTAATTCAGATTGGAACCTGACCTTTTATTTGCCATTAAAGATCGCCCTGGATGCTGTGCAGAGGGGATTGGAGGGAAGGGTTTGGAGTGGGGGCTGCTGGTCAAGTGGTTAGGACTGTCATGCAGAGGAAAAAACCTGGCGTTTGAACCATGCAACCAGGTGCGATTGCTACTAAAGGTTGATGGAGGCGTCTAATGAGCGAGCTCTGAGCGTCCAGTCAGAGGTTGGACAGACTAGAAGCCGGCGATGAAGACAGGGAAGAGGCCATGAGCGTAGGGAGGAGACCAGGGCAGTGTCACGGAAAATCAGATAGCAAGGGTTTGCGTTATCATTGTTTTAATGAGGATGTTGAAAGATCAAGATGAGGTTAAGAACAGATTCCTCAGCCTCATGGAGAATTGCTGGAGTTCCTGAGTGTGGAAGGGATGGAAGCTCAAATGACATAGTAGGGAGAGAATGTGCCTCGAGCCTGTTGAGTCAGTGACATGAGACGTCCAAGAGGCTTTTCATTTCGGGGAGGGGGGGAGCATTGCTGAGAAAAGAGGGGAGTAGCTAGAGGAGCTGAGAACGTGTGGTATCTGATGGGAAGGAATGACCCAGGATCCAAAGAGAAGCTTGTATTGCAGATAGATGCATTTGAAAAGGAGAGGGAGTGTCTATAGAACATGTGAAAATCACCTCCGAAACCATAACCAGACCTGAGTTAGGATCACTTGGGGAGCTCCAGACAAACACGTGTGAGGGACCTGGGCATGTACAGTGATTCCCAACTCCCTCGATTATCCTGCCCCAAGGGGTAGTGACACATTCACGCGGGCAGGGGTGCCTCTAACGTTTCTGCCGCACTGCTGGCTGAGAGGAGACTGTTGAAGACTTGAGTTTAGATCACCCCCCACCCCAAGCCAGGAGCTTCTTAATGTAGCGAGCAACTACATACTAAGTATAAATTTCACTTTATATTTACCTAAAACTTTGTAAATATAAATTGTGATATTCTGTGTGCTCTTAGGTAACCTGCTTTTTGTACTTAACAGTATCTTACGAAAAAATTTCCTTTTAAAATTCGTACTGGCCACGTACAATTGCAACATATGATTCAGGAGGGTGCAATTTAATTCCGCCGGGCACATTTTTCTAATAAAAATGCTCCGTGAATATGCTGGTGGGTCATCTTTTGTCCATCTCCGCCTAATTCCCTGCTTTAGTTCCTTGAAAGCAAATAGTTGGGCTCCCGAGGCTACATTAATGAGCTTTTTATAATTCATTGATTTTACTCCTAGAAAAGAAATACGTGTTTCTGGCAGGAACATTCAAACGGTATGGGTAGGAGAAGGGAAACCCCCTTCCTCACCCCCCCACCCCTTTCCCGAGAGGTAACCAGTTAGCAATACCTTGTAGGCTTTTCCAGAAGTTGAACCTGCATGGGTGCTCATGCTTAACAAATGAAAACACTTACCCGTCCATTGCAACCGTGTGTCTCACTAACTGCGCTAGTCATGGGTCTTACTAGTCGGCTCTCCCGCGCTCGGTCCTGCGTGCACGCGGCTCCCGGGCCACCTGTCAGCCCCGCTCCGTGCGGCCGGCCGGGCGCTGCCCAGCGAGCGGGCAGCCGCGGTGGGGAGGGTGCCGCGGGCCGCCATCGCCGGCTTCGCTTTAGCGTTTCTCGGAGTCGAGTCGGGATTGTGTCCTGGGGTCAGTCAGCCATTGGCATTTTCCTGTGAATTGCCAGTTTCCTCCCCGTTCCCCCCATCTTTCTGGTTTGCTTTGGTCTCTATGTTACTGGTTTCCGAGATCTCTTCCTAGATTAACACGTGAGCCCCATGTGTGTCGTGTGTCTCAGGCGGAGAAGTCTGGTCTCCGGCTTCCTTGTCTTTCGAATCCCACATACATGTTTTTTCAGATTTACATTTTTAGACAAATAGACGTGGTTTCCCCCACATCCTCCCCCCCTTTCTCCTCGGCAGCTCTGCATTCGGGAGCCATGAGTGGCGGTGCCTCTGTACCCCGTCTCTTTGTGTCGGGGTCGCACGGCCCCCCCGCCCGTTTCCAGACCCCTCTTCGGGGCCCCTCGCGTGGGCTCAGTTGACGTCAACCTCCAGCCCTGGCGCCAAGCGGTAGCTGCGGCAACTGTGTTCTGATTGGCAGCGCCTGGGGGCATTGTGGGGGGTAGCCAGGGTGGCGCGCTGTCGCTGATTGGTGCGTGCCGGAGCCCCGCCTCTGCGGAGAGCCTCACAAGTAGGCGCGGGCAGCGCTCCGCCGCAGACGCCCGGAGTCGGAGGACCAGTGTGGAGCGGAGGAGCGGACATGTCCACCCTGGGCTGGTGGCGCCGCCGGGCGCCGGGGACCGTGTAGGCGCGCTAGCCAGGGCGCAGTCTGTGCCTCGCTGGCCGCTGGGCCAGTAGCTGTGCGTGCCGTGCGGTGTGGTGTGGTGTGGTGTGCGGTGTGGTGAGGTGAGTCCGGCCGCCCGCCTGCGCCTCTGTGCCCGGCGGGCGCGTCGCTATCATGCCGCAGGTGCAGTGCTTGGCGGACGGGGGTCTGCAGCGGGGCAGCAAGCGGGGCATTCGCGCTTGCCGCAGCAGCACCAGCTTGTGCAGCGGGCCGCCCAGTGGAAGCGGCCGCGGAGTCGGGGGGTTGCCGCGCTATGTTGCCGCGCTATAGGTGGGGGACAGGGGCGCGATGGCTGCGGCGGTGCTGGGCTCCTGACCCTGCCGTCTTGCCAGGGTGGGCGTCCACGCGGCGGCCGGCCCCGTGCCACGCATGGGTGGCGAGGTCTCGGGGTCGCCCGCTTTCCCGGGCTGGGGGCTGCGGGCTGCGGGCTGCGGGCTGCGGGCTGCAGAGCGGACCCTCCCCCAGGAGGTCCCTGCTTAGCTCGGTCCGCGGGCGCCTCGCATCCTTGCCGCGCTTGGGGGCGGTGCTTGTTTTGCCGCAGTGGCCGTGGGAGGAGCTAAGGGCTGCAAGGGGCTGGCCAAACGGTGTGACGCCTGCAGTCGGGCAGGGGAGCCCCGCCCACCCTGGCAACCTGAGCGCTGTGGGCGGTTTTCTGGGCAGGCGCTGTCCTGATTGGTTATTTGCAGGTTGTGGCGGGGCCGAGGGCTGTCATCACAGGCACGTCGGCGCCATCTTTGATGGGGGCAGCTGAGGTTTGCCGCGCAGGCGCAGTTTGTTGGCTGGCCGCAGGGGCGGGGCCAAGGGCTGCGCAGCTGCAGTGATTCAAGGCTGCGGGGTTCTGCCTGTCTCGTACCTTTCTTGGTGTATCGGTTCCAACTTGACTAGGTTGGGGTCTGGCCGCTGACAGAGATTGAGCCACGGCACGTGTCCGATGTTCTGGCGGGACCCACGTGGCATCTGGAGACCAGGCACAGTGCCTGCAGTTTGCCATGGCTGTTGCCGCTGTGGAACTGTCTGGGGGACAGAGATACAGGCTGTCAGTATGCCGGTGTGTGTGTGTGGGGGGCCTTCAGAAGCTCACCGCGCCCCTTGTAGTCTTTTCAGGACTGTTTGTACCCTGGGGTGTGTCTGGCTTCATTACTTGGGGGGGGGCGTGCTAGGGCGCGAGGGGGGAGAGCAACCAAGATGTACTGCACAGGTGGCGCTGTGGTCTTTTGGGACCTATGCCCTGCAGCTATGTAACTTGGCTGATGGGTGGAAGCCAAGGTTGTTGCTCAGGTGCCATCATAAGTGACAGAACGGCTGACTGCAGGGGCGGACCTGAGGGAGGGGCTCCTTAGCCCCGCCCCGCCCCCGCCCCCCCCCTTCTAGCGCTATGTTAGCCCACAGGTAGCCGGGAGATTTATTGCGCAGGCGCCATCTTGAGTGACAGCACGGCTGGCTGCAGGGGCTGAGCCCAAGTCAGGGCTGCGTGTCTTGAGTGACGGATGGAGGCTGCGGTCCTGCGTACTCCCGTGCTTTGGGGACCGACAGGTGGCGGATGAGGCTTACTGCGCAGGCGCCGTCTTGAATGACGGTGGGGCTGCAGAGGGCGGGTCTGAGAGGATGACGTATTTTGAATGACTGGTGGTGGGAGGTGCAGACCCAACCCATCTTGCAGTGCCTGTTGGCCAGGAAGTGACGTCTGAGGCTTACTGCGCCTGCGCCATCTTGCAGGTGGCCCTGCAAGGGGGTAGAGCCAAGGGTGGGGGGCTGCCCACCCCCGCCCGTCCTGCATGCACTGTGCTGGCCGACAGGTGGCGCTGAGGCTTCCCGCAGGGCCCGTGATGATAAATGGCGGCGATGCCGCAGGGGCGGGCCCTAAGGTGCCCCGCCCACTCCAGCACCACGTAGGCCAGGCCTTCTGCGTGGGCGCCATCTTGAGTGACGGTGGGGCGGGCCCAGGGGCGGGGCCGCCTGGTCCTGAGTGACGGATGGATGGCGCTGAAGACCCCAACCCGGCCCAGCGCTGTTGGTTGGCGGCCACAGAGGCTTCCAGTACAGGCACCATCTTGAGTCATGGCGGAGCCGCAGGGGCAGCCCGGAGGTCGTGCCGAGCCTTCCTGCAAAAGGCACCTTTTTGGGCAACAGCAGGGCCAGGGGCTGTGGTGGCCTGAGGGACCACAGGCCCTGAGCCGCCTCCGCGGGGTCTGCTGCGCAGGCGCAGAGCAGCCGGCAGTGCACTCGAGGTGGGCATGAGCCTTGCTTCCTCTGAGGGGCGCCACGGCCCCGTCAGAATTGGGGGACCAGGTTCAACTGCGCAGTCCTGGGGGTCACTGAGGAGAGGACTGCGGTTTCAGAATTAGGGGTCTTAAGAGATGTGGGGAGAGGCAGGGTCTTAAGCTGAGGGGACGGAGGACATGGTAGGCCTGGCGGGAAGGGCCTGGGTGGAGGGGCAGAGGCTGTGGAGCAGAGGATGGCCACCAGGGGGCTCGGCGGGGAGGGAGGGAGGAGGCGGCTCTCGGTGGGGGCGGGGCCTCCTGCTGGGAGGCGGGGCCGCGGCAGGCAGGCCACGCCTGCGCTCAGCCGCTTGCGCTTGCGGCTCTGTCCGAGGGGCACCTGCAGGACCGGTTTGAGCTGAATTTGGGGCGTGCTCATCCCTCAGTTCTGTGAGAGCAGGTAGTGATGCTGTCACCTAACCATGATGGCGCTTCTCTAGGGGGACCCATGTCATTACCCCACGTGGTGTCCATGGAAAACAAATAGATGGACTGGTTTGGGGGTTTTATTGTGGGGTTTTTTTGGTGGGTTTTTTGTTGTTGTTGTTTTTTCCCAAAATGACATTAGATTGATATGTAATTATTTGCCGTGAGCTCTGAGACTGAGTCCTCAGCGTGGTGAGGGTCACCAAGACACAAAAGTGAGGTGCTGAGTGCTGAGGCCAGGTCCCTGGCCTGTCATTAGTGATGAATAATAGCCCTCCTTAGCCATTTCCCCTCATCCCACACGGGTCCTTGCCTTCAGCGAGTGGCCAGTGCCACGTAGCTAATAGGTGGGCTTCCTAAGGAGACATGATCCCACGCCCTGTGTCTTCCTCAGTTCGCTCTGCTGGTTAGAGTCGTTCTGAGACACCCGCAGGTTGACTTGCGCACCCACTGGTATAAGCCGGTTGAGGAAGGCACTGCCCACGTGGCCCTGCCACCTGGGAGGGCCATCTTCCTGGTCTCAGCTGACCTGTGAGAGCGCCCGCGAGGAAGGTACTGCTGCCGTGGTGTCATCTTCAGCTGGAGGAACCCGGTCACTGCAAAGCAAACGTGATGTCTCATGTCTTCCTTTCCTTCCCCAGCTCTGCCGTCTCGAACTTCTACCCTTTTCCGAGACAACTGGCAAGAGGACAACGGACTAGATCCCAACGCCGGGGGGCTGGGCCCAGGTGAGCTGCACTGAATTCTCTCCTCACAGTGCCACACCCTTCCTTGGAGTGAGCACATCCTTCCTCCTCCTGCCACACGTGGTCCACCCACACGGCCACAGCACCCTCTGTGCTCTTGGAAAACTCGCACACACTTCTGGTGGATCCCGTGTTCACCAGGCGTCCTTCGTAGCTCCATGCCATCCTTTCTGGTATCCTCACTCTTTTCCCAGCACTGGGCTACCACTTCAGGCCTCCTCTTTCTTATTGGGCGATTAAAGAAGCACGAGGGAGTCATTATTCACCAATAAACACGGCCCCTCGTGGGAGAGGAAGTGCGTCCCTGGAGCCCAGTGTGTTAAGTAATGAAAGACTTTGAACAAGTGATTGTGAGACACATGCATTCGCTGCAGGCAGTTCCCTTAATCTGGAAGAGGCCACATAGGGCCTCACTGAGGAAACAGGAACATGAAAGCTGAGCACTGAAGGGTAGTGGGTGGTAATGTGGGAAGAGTAGTGTTGGGAGAGGAGACATGGACGTTCCTAAGGGAATGAGAGAGGAGCCAAAAACCCAGGACTCCGAGAGCGAAGGAAGGACTCGGTCAGCATTGGATTGAGGTGGGGAACAGGTAAGCACATGGCTTGATCTGAAGCATAGGGGAAGCCACTGAGACCTTTTAACTGTGCAAATGACACAATAATCAGGTTTTTGTTTTTAAAATGTCATCTGGTTGCAGGGTTCAGAAGGGGAAGATTGAAACAGTGGGTGCCAGGAGACCACCCTCAGGTCTGAGTGAAAGATGATGGTGGCTTTGATTTAGGGTCATGGCAGTGGGTAAGTGATGGACTTGAGAGGTACTCGGAGAGACTCAGTAGGGCTATCCCCTTTGTTCACGGCCTGCTGACTGATTCAGACCAGACTTAGTGAATCGTGTTGCCTGAGGAAGTGAACAGCACAGCTGCTCATTCTACTAGCAAGCCTTGGTACTGGGCCTGGTCTGAGCAGGGTCATGCTAGACTTTGGGTCTCCAAAAGCGAGTGACATAATCCTTGGCCTCAGTGTCTCCTGAACGAGAACTGAAATGCAGAGTAAGACAGCATGCTTGCCAAGGTGGGTGGCCGTGCTGGTGTACCACCTGGGGACAAGCTAACGTGCTGCTTGAAATGGGCCCTGGGGGTGGGTGGGTTTACGCCCCGCCTGGGTGAAAGCTCCCCAGCTGGGAAAACAGCTCGCTCAGTTTTGGTTCACTGATTTATGGTGGGAGGTCACTATAGCAGAGACGCAAATACTCAAAAGTGTGTATGATCAGCAAATTCTCTCCCTGGAGGCAGACCTACATGGGAAATGAAACCATCATGAGAAGGGTGCTTGGTGCTTATGGAGTCAGAGCAAGAGCATGTGGACACACTTGAATAGCACTGGCCTGCAAGGGGGCAATGCCCATCTGGTGCCGTAAGCTCTTGCTGGGGTTACTGTGATACCAGGGGCCCCATCTCCAGCCCCCTCCCTCCCCGATCCATTCATAGTAGGTATGACCTGGGAAACGCCTCGAGTGGACAACAATAAGGAAGCTTTGCTGCAATATGGTAAGTGGTAGAGGTGTGAACCTGTCGACTATCAGCAGAGCTGCCTAATGGACCAGAAGGGGAGGCCGTGGCTGGTCTCGTAGGGTAGTGGTCATTCCTTACTTGCTCACATCCCCAAATAAGAGCCTTACCCCAACAGCCCCTCTTGTCCATGTGTACCTGTTGGCTGGACCATATGGGACACACAGCCTAGAGCAGTGGTCCCACAGTACACAGCTCCTGAGGTGCTTGCTGTAACCACAGACCTACATTGTCACAACTGGAAAGGACACATGATTTTCCCAAGTGCCAAAGGCATCCCACATGTGAGGGCCACACCTGAAACCTACCTTCTGTATATAGTCTACATATATAAAAGGCTAAGCAATCATGCTGTGCACTGACCACCAGGGGGCAGATGCTCAGAACAGGAGCTATGACCCACACTGACCACCAGGGGCAGATGCTCAACGCAGGAGCTGCCAAGCTGCAGTGACTTGGCAACTGCGGTTCTCGGTTCTCAGATGCGGCACCTGAAACCAGAGAGAAGGAAACTCAGTTCTGCAGCACATCACCCAAGAACCGCCCTCTCACAATCCGGGACCCCTTGGGGGCTGTCAGAGAGCCCTTTTCGACCCGACCCCTGTAGGCCAGCCGAGGGACCCTACTGCACAAATCCATGCACCAGGCCTCTAGTATATTAATATTAATCAGTGTCACCCCAATCAATTTGCTAAGATGAAAATTTAAAAATAAATAAAATAAAAATTTTAAATGTTCATTCTAAAAAAAAAAAGCCTTTTCCTGCCCCAGATGATAAAAATTAATGTTTTACTTAATTTTTATTTTAGATTTATAATTTTTATACATGGTATGATCTTCCCTCTCCAGTCAATGATTGGCTAGTTTTCCTATTCCTACTTATTGAAATATACAGATTCCTTCCTATGTTCCAATGCCATTCATACTCAACTATGTATAGTAAATGCATTATGATTAAGTGAATCAGTCTTTCTGTTAAAAATTGCAAGTGGTTTTATTTTTTTTCTTTGGCTTTGATGGTATAGACCAGACCATCACTTCTTATTTTTATGTCATCTTTCTACCTTTAGACATCATACAGTAAAAAAACTTTCTTACCCCAAGCAATGGCATCTAGTGCCCTTTCCACTGTCAATTTCTTACCCCAAATAGTTATATCAAACTATTTCTTAGTGATGGAAAAAGTAAAAGAATTCCATGGTCAGATACATTTGTAAAACACTAAACTTTATACCCCTTTGTTGAAGAGTCACAATAAGATGTATTACTACTCACTGTGTTTAGAGTGATTTACAACATATACCTGCTCTAGAAGAGTGTCAAGAACAAAAAATACATATATTTCTTAAATTTTGTGTTTGGCTTGTTGACCTTTTGACATACAAATTCTCAAAATACTGATCTAAATGGCATTCTTCCATGTCACCTTGGAGCCACTGCCCCGTTCCCATGAGTATTTGAAATTCCATTGGATAGCACACGGAAATTTGGGAGAGGATTCAGAACTTGAGTGTCCTGGATCCATACGTCTCCCGGGACTATCCCGTGTCTCTAGTTTATTGCAGTATAATTTGTAACTTTATGTAGATGCTATTTTTTATATTGGAGTCCCACTTTAAAAAAGTATTATTGATACATATTTAAGGAATCTGTTATAAATTATTTCCCTATTAAGTTAATGACATCCTCCTATCGATTCATAAGAGGATAGTTTTACAACTTTATGCCTCAGATTTGTTTTTCTTGTCCTGTAATTAGCTAGAACTCTAGAATGGTGTCCAGTTACGATAGTGTTCAGACCTTTACGTCTGCTTTCATTAAGTGAGTTTGGTCGGCAGTTTGTTAGTGCTAATCTTCACCTTGGGTTTTGGTATTCGGGTTTCATAGAGAAAATCTGCAGGTTTTCTGTTTATTTTTCCTGATTGGCTTATAGGACACTGTATTCAGTCTTTCCTTGAAGGTGATCTAAGAGGCCTCACCCCGAATGATCCCCGAGTCTACAGCCATTTGGAGAATGGATCGCAGACACTATTTTTACGTTTCTTCCGTGTTCATTTGTCCTGTGTTTCTTTCTGTGAAATGTCCACAGGTCCCTGGCATTTTGACTCTGTTCCTGTGCGTAGTGGCTTGTTTGGCAGTTGCAGAAAGGATCTGTTCCAACAGGTGATTTGCGTACCTGAGCGTGTCCTGCGGTCTGAGAGATTGGACTGGATCATGTCGGGGACCCAGACTTTCTCTCCGGCAGGCGCGGGCGGGCTCTGTGCTCTCTCCTCCCTCGGGGCAGGCCCAGGCCGGGGCTCTGTGTCCTCCTTCCCTCCCGTGGAGGCCTATTGGCTTCTGAGGCCTCTGCCCTGGCCCCTTGCCTGAGGCAGTCCCCCTGAGCCGGCCCCAATGATCACTCCAGTGCTAAGAGCCAGGCCACTTGCCTGCCCCCTGCTTGGGAGCTTCTACTCAGCAATGGCATCTAGTGCCCTTTCCACTGTCAATCCTCCTGCTGAGGAGGCAGGGCAGCGGGGGGGGGGGGGGGGGGGGGGGGGGGGGGGGGGGGGGGGGGGGGGGGGGGGGGGGGGGGGGG
>PVJC01006280.1:0-25241 GCA_004026665.1 Murina feae | reverse complement strand
AGCTAGAAGCACTGATGAGGGAGTCATTGAGGGGCTGCCTTCCTGCACGCCCCACACTGGGGATCGAGCCGGAAACCCAGGCCTGTGCCCTGACTGAAAACCGAACCATGACCTCCTGCTTCAACCACTGAGCAACACTGGCCGGGCAACTTAATTCTGAACATGTAGCTTCCTTTCAAAACGAGAATTAGTGCTGTGTGTGGTCTTCTTCTTCGGGAGGAAAGCCTGTGTGTTCACACAGCCCCCCAAACCGAGATTTTCCTCACATGTTGCCTACTTCACACCAGTGTGGCCGACCGTAGTAAAAGGCTGCACCACAGAACCTAGATGCAGGTGAAATGGTGTGAAGGGAAGGCAAGTGTGTGGCCCTAATTGGTTATAGGAGAATAAAGAGAGGGAAAGGCAAGGTGCCCAGGGAAGTGGTGTTGGCACTTGACTGAGGCTGGGTTTGGAGACAGACACTCAAGAGAATGGTCTTGGGCACACCTGCCACCTCGAACCCTGTGCAGCTGCTCAGCCCAACAGAACTTCCTGTGGCCACCGGGGTGTGACGTCCTGTCCAGGACGGAGCCCCTGGCACTGGAGGGGCAGCTGGTGTGACTGCGGGGCTGGACTTGCCCTTTCGTCGCATTTAGTTGAGCATCGGGCTCCAGCAGCGCAGTGTAGAGAATTGGTCGTGGAGGGGAAATGGCGCCGGCACTCGCGGCTGAGCGCTGACGTGCCATGCAGACTCTGCTGTTCATGCTGTCTGCAGCCTTCATTACGTTATGGGGAGAAATGCTCAGCAATGGCAGGGTTGGCCCCCATCCCTCAGTGCCCTCTGTCCATGTTTGCTAAGAAAGTTGTCATCCACATTTAGTAATGGCTGGCATCTTGGGCATGTCCTCTGGCTGGGCATTGGGTAGTGAGGACTTTTGTAAATTTTATTTCAGAGAGGAAGGGAGAGGGAGAGAGAGAGAGAAACATCAGTAATGAGAGAAAATTGTTGATTGGCTGCCTCCTGCATGTGCGCCCCCCCCCCCCCCCCCCCCCCCCCCGGGATCAAGCCCACAACCCGGGCATGTGCCCTTGACCAGAATCGAACCCAGGGCCCTTCAGTCCACTGAGCCACACTGGTCAGGGCAGGTAGTGAGCCTTTTAAGCATATTGGCTTATGGAAGTTTCCTCATCCCCAAAGGGAGGTTGGTCTGTTGTTACTTGTTTGCAGATATGGGGACAGACTCCAGGATGTAGAATAAGTTGCCGAGGATCATAAAACCAGTCAGCAGTGCCTGACCAGTGTTGGTCAGTGGTTGGACATCTATGAACCACAAAGTCATGGTTTGATTTCCTGGTTGGGGCACATACCTGGGTCTCGGGGTCAACCCAGTAGGGGGCCTGTAGGAGGCAGCCGATCAATGATTCTCATCATTGTTGTTTCTGTCTCTCTCCCTTCCTCTTTGAAGTCAATAGAAATACAAATATTTGAAACAAAACTAAAGAAAAGCCAATCAGTAGCGACCTAAGTCCTTCAGTGCATGTGGTGCCCGGAGTCATGCCTGTGACTTGCTGTCCTGTGTCTGTGTGTGTGTTGGGGGATTTGCGCACCGCTTGCCCCCTTGGCCTGTTCGCAGAAGCGTTGCTGATGCCCTCGCAGGCTGCCGGGCCCTCACCTCCTGGGACGTGTGTCTCCTTGCGCCCTGCAGGTCCCTGAGCACTGGCTGGCACAGCTGCTGCGTCCTTCCCGTGACCCATTTCGGTTGCTGCACTGACAGCTTTCCCTAGAGATGTTGCCGCCAAAGCGCTTTTACTCCATCAGGCCCAGGAAGTCCTGGGCCCCAGACATGTATGCACTAGACAGTGACTTGGCTCGGCACCCGGATACCATCGTAGGAGGAAGTCCGACTGACTCTGAATTTTCTCATCAGAGGTTTCGGAATTTCCTCTACGTGGAATTTGTCGGGCCTCGGAAAACCCTGATCAAACTCCGAAACCTCTGCCTGGACTGGTTGCAGCCGGAGATTCACACCAAGGAGGAGATCATCGAGCTCTTGGTCCTCGAGCAGTACCTGAGCATCCTCCCCGAGAGGGTCAAGCCTTGGGTGCAGGCCCGGCGGCCGCAGACCTGCGAGAAGCTCGTGGCCCTGCTGGAGATGTACAAGGAGATGTACGGGCCTGAAGGTGAGGCAGGGGGCTGAGCCGAGGGGCTGGCCTGCTGATGCTGAGCCACTCCCTTCCCCCTGGGTGGCCAGCACATCTCCTTCCCCAGCTGCCACAGCCAACGTGTGATGGGCCTGTGTCCCCTGGGGAGCAGACTCACCAGGGCTACAAATCGCCACCCCCGCCCTTAGGCGGGAGGCAAGCGTCCATGAGGAGCCTCATGTGGCTCTGGCTCCCTTTTTTTTTTTTTTTAATCTTCACCCGAGGATATTTTTTCTATAGATTCCTAGAGTGGAAGCGGGGGGGGGGGGGAGGACATGGATGTGAGAGAGAAATCTATTGGTTGCCTCACTCACAAGCCCCTAATGGGTCTGGGGAACCTGCAACAGGTGTACGTGCCCTTGACTGGGAATCCAACCCTCGACTTTTCAGTCCTTGGGCCGATGCTCTAACCACTGAGCACAGGACTAGGGCCCGGTTCCTTTTTGGAAACCGAAGGGTGCTGTGCGCCAGGAAGCCGTATGTGGCTGCAGTTGGTGAGGGTGAGGTAGGAGCGGTCACAGCCCAGTTCCCGCCGGGAGTGGTAGCAGCCGAGGCGTCCCGTGGAGGTGGACGTGCGGTAGGGCGTGGGGAGACGCGAGAGTGGGCAGTGACGGTCAGCACTGAGTGGGTGTCTGGTGTCCTCTTAGACGACAGCGACACACAGAGCGAAGACGGCATGGGCCGGAGTGGAGTAGACTCCCCGCTACGCCCCGTCTATATCTACAGTGAGTACCAGTCGGTCGTGCCGCCCGCCATTGCCTGCAGGTGCACAGTGAGCATCGGGGCCTCTGCAGGCCCCCCACTCCCCTATCCCCAGGGCAGCCGCCGCTGCTCCGACATCTGAGGGGTGTAGGTTAACTGATAGTCGAGGAGACGTTTACACCCACGCCGACCCTAACAGAGTGAGATGCTGACGTGTCGTTAGGTGGGAGCATTTACTGGGAAGTGGCCACGGGCTTTTCCAACTGCACCCGTGGCCTTCCCAGGAGGGGTGAGGCTCTAAAGCTGTTTCACTCGTTAAACGTTCTTCACTGAACTTGAAAAGCATTTTTTAAATCGGGTCTTTTTAAAAAATATATTTTTATTGATTTCAGAGAGAAAGGGAGAGGGAGATAGAAACATCAGTAATGAGAGAGAATCATTGATGGGCTGCCTCCTGCACGCCCCACACCGGGGATTGAACCTGCAACCCGGGGCCAGGGGGCCGCATATTGCCCGATCTAGAGTCGGATTGTCACCTACTAGCTCATAGGTCAGCCCTCAGCCACGGAGGCCGGGCAGCTGAGTGAATTTTAAAAGGAGCGTTGCTTCGGGACAGGGCGTGTGCACATCGAGAGAGGCTTGGGTAACTGGGCGGCAGAGGGGCTGATGTCCACCTTCTTGGAGGTGGACTTGACCATATACAACCTGGGGAACCAGTCGAAGTGTCTGAAGGGGGGCAAGCTTCTGATGTGAGCATCAGAACTTGCTTTAGAGCAACCCCCACATAGTGGAAGCTTCCAGATACTGTCCCAGGCCTAGGGTGATGGGAGGAGTCCAGATTGCCCTTGGGCATGTGGTGACCTCAGTGTGGGATCTGATTCCTTAAGGCAGGAGCAAGGATTGTGTTCTTGTTGAGGGGGCTGTGCACGTGTCAGTGCTGTGCTCACCTCAAATGTCTGGCTTTCGCAGGAGACCGGGACCGGGATTGGGACCAGGACTGGGACCGCGAGCGGGCCTGGGACCGAGCCTGGGACCGGGCCTGGGACCGAGCCTGGGACCGAGCCTGGGACCGGGGCCGGGCTTGGGAGCGAGCCCGGATGCGGGAGCGGGAACGGAGGGCCCGAAGCCGGGACCTGGCCTTGCGGGAGCGCTGGCCGTACGGCAGGATCGCCAGAAGCAGTAAGTGCTGCGGCCGACTCCCTACGCCTGCGAGGCTGGCGGGGCCTTTCCCTCACCGCCTGTCTCTCCCCAGGGTTTCCCCACCGGGATCTCTCCCTTCCTGCTGCGATGGAGAGAACGATTGCGATGGAAAGAGGGCGCCGCCGTCGCAGCTTGATGATGCAGTACGAGTTGCAGTCCCAGGTGCGTTTCGGTTCCCTCTCTCCATGTCATGGCAGAGCTGCCTCTTTCCCCAAGAAGGCGTGTGTGTGCACCCGCCCCCTAAAGTCCCAGCTGGGCAGGGAGCCCCAGCTACTCCTGAACGGATCCTAGGTCTGTCCCTAGAGGTGGCAAGTGGCCAGAGTGACCGCTCCCTTTTTCCTGACTCCTCCACGTGGTCAGAGGAACTCCTTGCTGCTCAGGAAGCTCTCGTCTCTGGGCGCGATGAGAGACTCTCTTAGTGCCTGCCTGTTGGTCGTGTGGACGTGCAGTGGTGCAGCACCCATTCCTGGGGACTCGAGTGTAGTTTGTGCAGTTGTGGGCACCATTGGTGATTACATATGCAAAGGGGACAGCCGCCGTAGAGCTACCCACATGCAGTAGATAAACAATTTTACACCAAAGCATCATTTATCTTTCATAGGAAGTTACCGTTCAGAATTTAATGTGCATTTATTATCCTCCGATGAGGCCAGTGGAGACAAAGATGAAAAATGCCTTTTCCCTTTGGCCATTGCTCTTGGGGTCTGTTAACAACAGATACGGTTGACCCTGCTGGCTCCCTCAGTCCACCAAGCTCTCGGCCTCTGTGGTCTGCCAGCCCCCGGGGGGGAGCTCTTCACTGCAACAGGGAGGCACACCTGAGCCCAGCACAGCTCTTGCTCTCGAACTCGCTGTTGGGTCAAGTGATGCAACTCAGCCATGCGGGTGGTAACGGTGCCAGCTTTGCGCTGCCTCCTGAGCTTTCGTAGCTCATTTGTGTCCTAAAATCCTCAGCCCTCATCTAGTTTTGTTTTTGAAGCTCTGAGTAGTTTTGGTGGTTTTTGGTGTTTAATCACTGGGCACAGACACTCGCTCTCCACTTAAATCCCAGCGCCTGTGCTCATGTATCTTTCCCAGTAAGAGATGCACCTAATTGTGCAACTGCATTTTCTCTCTCTGGAGGCTCATGGGGACAGACTCTGGTGAGAGGCCTGTGTTTGCCGTTTTAGGGAACAGTGTCAAACCAGGACGCATGGGAGCTCATGAGTGCAGGAAGGTTCAGAACTCCCTCGATGCCCGTGCCACTTCCCAGCAGCAGATCTCTGTAGTGCATCAGAGTATCTTTATGAGAATTTACTGTATGTTTCCTTTACATACTTTTCTCCTATTGAAGCCACACATCACATTGCAGAACAGCCTCCCCCACAACACTGCAAGGCGGGCTAATCCCCTTCTCCCCATTTTACAGATGAACCTGAGGCTCAAAGTTTTCTGTTCCCAGGGCTGCACAGCTCAAAGGCTGCTGCAGTCCTCCTTTGACCCTACTTTTCTGTGGCCTGAAACGTGTAGGCTCCCCACAGTACCATCTCCTTCTTTCCGTGTGTCTCAGGCCTTGGTGCCGTACTCCCCGGGACCACCTCCCTCTGAAAGCAGTCATGCTTTAGTGCAGCAGTAAGAAAAGGTTCTAGAAGATTCTGTATAGAAGGCTCTCTGAGTAATACAGGGAACTTAAACATTCTTTTTAGGAATGTATCCATTAGAACACAAAAGACAGCTGTGAAATGAAAGCTCTTAGCACTCAAAATCACCCCTGGGTTACTTGGAACTTCTACACACCCAGAGGAGCCCACGGTGTAGTTGTGTTGTGCAAAGCATGTGTGTTCAAGACATGGGTGTGTGTGCGCACGCACACACGGGTGGAAAGCTTAAGTCACACTTCCTGACTAAATGTCTGCTAAAACACATTTTCTTTCTGTTCCCCACATATGCCATGCATAGGTGATATTTAGCCTGTTGAAGCTTTCCCACCAGCCCCCTCTCTCTGTGTCAAAATATTGGCCACCACTGAATGCCCCACCTAAGACTCTCTACAAAACCTTTGCTCACTAGTCCAGCCCTCCCTGAACTGTCCCTCTACTAAGCTCATTTAGCACTGATTATCTGTACCCCACTTTATTGCTTATTGTTCTCTAATTGTTTCATGAGTCTTTTCTCTCCAACCAAATTATAAGCTGCATGAGGGCAAGGAATGTGTGTCATACGTCTTTTGGATCTTCCTCAGACTATAGCGCCAAGGTAGGTACAAAGTAGGTCCCTAGTAAAACTTGACTTGGACCACTCAGAACCCCAAACGCTGTGAGCACTTCTACATACCTTTGTATGTTGTAGCTCCCATGTCGCAAGCATTCTTCTCTCTCTGGATGCCCCTCGGACAAACCCCATTTAGAGGTCTGTGTTTGCTGTTTCAGGATACGATGTCATACCAGGACATGGTGAAGCTCACTGAGGACAGGAAGTCTCAGAACTCAATCAAGGACAACATGGAGAACTACAGGAAGCTGCTTTTCCTGGGTAAGCCACTGCTCCCGCAGGCATTGGAGCATTTTGCCACCTTCCTCTTTTCAGCTGCAGGATGGTAGAGTCCATGTTGATCTATCTGGACTTCAAGGGTAATCAGAAACCTTTGAAAGATCTCAAAGCAGAAGCATAAGTGAAGAGATTTCTGTTTCTAAGAAATCCTTCTGGCTCTGGGTGAAGACCCTCTTGCTCAGGGTTGGGGGAACACGGAGATGGCGCCTGCCACAAGAGTTGATGCTTTCATAGGTGGTGACAGCAGACTTTTATGTACACACTCAGAATGGGGCCCTGACGTCCCGTGTGCGCCTCCGAGAAGACACCTAGCTCGGCCTAGCAGGCAGTTGGCTGTGCAGGTCTGGCGCGGTGGAGAGTGAGCTGTACCGAGAGTTCTGTGTGAGGCAGTAGAGCCTCCAGGAGCTCCAGTGTCTGCAGAAGAGGCAGGGAAAGAAGAGTCAAGAGGTAGGAGGACACCCCTGGAGACCAGTGAAACAGGACATCAAGGTGGAGGAGGTGGTTAGGGAAAGGTGAAGCCCGGAAAGGATGCAGTGAAGTTAGGGAGACAGGAAGGTCTGTCTGTATAGGTGTGCAGGTGGAGTCAGGAAGATTAATCCCATTCAGATTAGAAGGAGCTAAGGAATGGTAGTAAGGAAGTGAAACTGCAAATACAAGACATCCAAAGGATTGGATTTGTGCTACTTCATATTTAGTGGCTCAACGAAAGATAGACATCGATTTATAGTGCTGAGTCTTGGTCCCCAACTTGAGTATGAGCTGTCGTATTATTGTGAACAGGGCTTCAGCTTGCCGAAGATGATGGCCACTCCCACATGACACAAGGCCATTCAAGGTCAAAGAGAAGTGCCTACCCAAGCACCAGTCGAGGTAAGCACTAGGTAGATCACGCATAGTGGCCACTTTAATCGGTGAGATGGGCACTAACCTATACATACAGTGAGTCCTCACTTAACATCTATAGGTTCTGGAACTGTACGTGAAATGAGTTCTGTCGTAGGCTAATTGATGTCAACAGAGTTAAATTCCTATGGCATCTCCTCAATGTTAAAAGTAAAACGATGTTACTCGAGGACCTGCTGTACTGATAAACCTTTAACGATTTATGTTCACACCACCGTCACAGAAGACCTACTGTTACTTTGCACAAGTGCAGGAACTAGGGAGTATTTACATTTGGTATTTCTTTTCAGGTCTGAGAACCATGCCTGAAGCCAAAAAGTCAACCCATCGCCGGGGAATTTGTGAAGAGGAGGCTTCGCATGGAGTGATAATGGAAAAATTCAACAAGGATGCTTCGCGAAACTCCAAATCCGGAAGAGCGAGAGAACCTAGTGACCGGTTTCCAAGGCTCCCCAGATGGCCAGACCACGATTGGAAAGAAGTGTCCTTAAACAGAGAGTCAGTGATTCAGGAGAGGGGCGCTGTAGGGAATGCCTGTGGGGGAGGTTTTAATTGTAACTCAAACCTTGTTTCCAAAAAGAAAGTTCTTGAGAGAAAGAGGCGCTATCAGTTTGACACAGATGGGAAGGGTTCCGCTCCTGATCAGAGAGGCTCTCCACGGAAGCGACCCTTTGAATGTAATGAGATGAGGAAAGCCATGAGCATGAGCAGCCTTAGCTCCCCCTCTGCTGAGTCACAGTCGCTTGATTTTGCGGCCATGCCCTATGTGTGTGATGAGTGCGGGAGGGCTTTCAGTTTGATTTCTGAGTTTGTCGAACATCAGATCATGCACACCAGAGAGAACCTCTATGAGTATGGTGAAGCGTTTATCCGTAGTCTGGCTGTCACTCGGAAAAATATGGCTCAAGGGAAATGCTTTGAGTGTAAGGAGTGTGGGGAAACCTTCGATAAGACTGCCGATCTCGCCGACCATTGTAAAATTCACTCTAGAGAGCATCTCACAGAATGTAATGATGAGGAATATGAGGAGCCCTTCCTGCCTAGCCCCACCTTCAGTGAGCTTCAGAAGATGTATGGGAAAGAGAAATTCTATGAGTGCAAGGTGTGTAAGGAGACCTTCCTTCATAGTTCTGCTCTGGTTGAACACCAGAAGAAAGTCCACGGGAGAGATGACAAAGATGACGAAGTCTTCAAACCCAACCCAGCATTTAAGGGGATGCAGAGCATGTCTGTTAGAGAGAGAGTGTACGAATGTAAGGCGTGTGGAGAGACCTTCCGCCACAACTCATCTCTGAAAGAACATCAGAAGATTCACACCAGAGCAAAGCTGTTTGAAAACAAGGGTAAAGTGTGTGAGGAAACCTTTATTCCTGGTCAGTCCCTTAGAAGGCGTCAGAAATCTTCCTTACAGGAAAAGCTCTATGGCAGGGATGCCTTTGGGTCAAGCCCATACCTTGAGCATTTTCGGAAGAATTGCTATGAAAGCAAAATATATGGGAAGTCTCTCATTCCCAGTAGGCCCTTTCCTGAGTCTCGGAAGAGTCATACTATAACAAGACCACCTGAAAACGAGGACGAGAAGGCATTCACCATTAGCTCTAATCCTGAAGACAACCAGAAAATCTCCACTAAAGAAAATGTCCTTGAGAAGAAATCAAATGAGAGGTCTGTTATTCATAGCTTACCTTGTGCTGAAGTTCAGAAATGTCACGGTGCCGTGAGGCCCAACAAACCAAAAGTGATTGCAGAGTCCACCATTACAAGCTCAAATATTACTGAACAGAAAGCCCATGCTGGAGAGAAGACCTCTGAAGAAAAGAAGAATGAGAGGTCCGTTATCCATAGCTTACCCGTTTTCAAACTTCCCAAAAGTCCCAGTGGAAATGAATGTAATGAGAAGGGCGGATCCTCAAACCTTCATGATAAGCAACAGAAAACTCCTGCCAGACCCAGCGCTAATGAAGAGGCCAAGAATAACAACCACAAGGACTCTGTGATACGCCGTGTATCTGGTACTGAACCTCCAAAAAATCTTGCTGCAGAGGGAGCCAGTGCGTTTAAGAAGGATGGCCAGTCGGCTGTTTCCAACTCAAATGTCCCTGAACATCAGAAGGCTCGTGCTAAGAAGAAAAACATCGAGCGCAGGAACTGCGAGACTTCAGTAATTCACTCCCTGCACCTCGGCGAACCTGAAACATTTCGCCCAAGAGAGAAACTCTACGAATGTCCAGAGTGTGGAGAGTCCTTTGTTCGTAGCTCTGACCTCACTGAACATCAGAAGACTCACCATAGAAAGAAGCCTTCTGGAAGCAAAAACTACGAACGATCTGTTATTCGCAGCCTCGCCTCCACTGACCCTCAGACGAGTTATGCTAAACAGCCAGTGCAGGTGAGTTATGATCAAGAGCCAGAGGGGTTGACTTGCCTTCAACAGCCAGTGCAGACCAGTTTTCTTGACGAGCTAGTGGAGATGAGTTATGTTCAAGAGCCAGTGCAGAGTTACGGTCAGGAGCCAGTGGGGATGACCTGCCTTCAACAGCCAGAAGGGCTGACCTGCCTTCAACAGCCAGAAGAGATGACCTGCCTTCAACAGCCAATGCAGACTAGTTTTTTCGAAGACCTAGTGGACATGAATTATGTTGAAGAGCCAGTGCAGAGTTATGGTCAGGAGCCAGTGGGGATGACTTGCATTCAGCAGCCAGCACAGGCAAGTTATCCTCGTCAGCCAATGGGAATGAGTTACGCTGGACAGCCAGCACAGGCAAGTTATCCTCGCCAGCCAGTGGGAATGAGTTATGCTGGACAGCCAGCACAGGCAAGTTATCCTCGCCAGCCAATAGGAATGAGTTACGCTGGACAGCCAGCACAGGCAAGTTATCCTTGCCAGCCAATGGGAATGAGTTGTGCTGGACAGCCAGCACAGGCAAGTTATACTCAGCGGCCAGTGCCGCCAGAATGTAAGGACTGTGGGCAGTCCTTCGCTACCGTTGGAGACCTTGGTGCACATCAGAAAATCTATGCTCGAGAGCAGTTCCGTGGAGCGTCTGTTATTCGGGGAGCAGGCCTTGGCAGGCCTGAGCAGCAAGAGCCTGAGCCGGAGGAAGAGGAAGAAGAGGAAGAGGAAGACTCAATCTTTGGATGTAAGGACTGTGGACTGGGCTTTGCAGATCGGGCCGACCTTAAAGACCATCAGAAAGTTCATGGCAGAGAATACCTCATTGACCCTCGGGAGTACACACAGTCTGTCATTCACACGCATTCCATCAGCGAGTATCAGAGGGACAACACTGGAGAGCAGCTCTTCGAATGCCCAGCATGTGGGGAGTCGTTTGTTCATAGCTCATTCCTTTTTGAGCATCAGAAAGTTCATGAGCAAGACCCGTATTACGGCCATAGGCGGTATGATGAGCCTTTTGTGCATCCTTTCATCATCAACCCACAGAGGTTCCGTGCCCCACAGGCGAATCCTACAGGGATGTACCTTCAGTGCCACGTGTGTGGGCAAGATTTCATTCATGGCTCTGTCTTTAATGAGCATCTGGCCCTTCATATGGGAGAGGGCTCACCGGAGCAGGCCCAGAGAAGCAGTGAGGCTGTCAATGCAGGCTTGGCCCTCACTGAGTTACAGAGAAGTCAGGCCGAAGAGAAGCACTACGAGTGTGGAACATGCGGAGAGTCCTTCCTCAGCCAGGCAGACCTGAGGGAGCACAAGAAAATTCACGAGAAGGATGATGAGCCCTACGACTACGGGGCTTCCTTCGTTCACACCTCGTTTCTCACTGAGCCCCCCAAAGGAGATTCTCCATTCTTTGAGTGCAAGGACTGTGGGAAGTCCTTTATTCATAACACAGTTCTCACTAAACACCAGAAATTCCATGTTGAAGAGGAAGAAGCAGCAGCCCAGGAAGTTGAAGCCAACGTTCTTGTTCCACGAGAAGTTCTGCGGATCCAGGGGTCGAACATGGAAGCCGCCGAGCCGGAAGTGGAGGCCGCTGAACCAGAGGTAGAGGCTGCTGAGCCCAATGTGGAGGCCGCTGAGCCCAATGGGGAAGCTGAAGGACCAAATGGGGAAGCTGCAGAGCCAAATGGGGAGGCCGAACAGCCCAACGGAGAGGCCGAACAGCCCAACGGTGATGCTGATGAACCAGATGGTGCAGGAATCGAAGACCCTGAAGAAAGAGATGAAGAGCCAGAGGGAGAGGCTGATGAGCCAGATGCTGCAGGGATTGAAGACCCAGAAGAGGAGGAGGAGGAAGATGAAGAGATTCAGGTTGAGGAACCGTACTATGACTGCCGGGAATGTGGAGAGACCTTCACCACCACCTCGGCCTACGGGGAGCACCGGCAGACCCATGCCAGAGTGATCATATTTGAGTCTGGAAATGTCTATGGCGAAAGCTCCCAATACACTGGGCATGCCAGCGCCAGCACTCACGGCAACAATATGGCTGACGACAAGTACTTCAAATGTGATGTCTGCGGGCTGCTCTTCCGCGACCGCCTCTCCCTCGCTAGACACCAGAATATCCATACTGGCTGAGAACACAAGTGGAAACATCGGACAGCCTTTCCTGACTTAGGACCTGACCCTCAGAGACTCCACAGCAACCCCGTAATAATGTCAGAAGGAAACTTAGCTCGGCTTGGACACACTGACTGTTAACATTAGAGAACTCGGTCTTCACTCTTCCCCCATCACACACCAGTGCATGCATGTGGGGAAGCTACAGCACATCCCTTCCCTTTCATCCTAGTGACCACGTTGAGGAGCAGTCCTAGGAGCTCTGAGACTACAGAAATAGCCCCAACCAAATGATACTTCCGTAACCTACATAGAATTTCCCTGAGCTGTATATAAAATAGCAAATCCTAGCAAGCAGTAGTCACAGGCACTTGGATTTAGTGATACAGAGTTAACAGTTTACTATGCAGAGGTACCTCTCTGGTGTGCTTTGATTTCTTTTTTGGGAAGAGGAAATGAGCAACATGCCTGTAAATATCTTAGTTCCTGTGAAAGATTGTTGTGCATTGTTTTAACCCCTTCAGTATCTTTCTGAGTAACAGTGTGTTGTCCCTTACTCTTAAATATCCCTGTAAAGGTGTAGGCATGCAAGATAGATGTCCTTTCCTCCGTGCTGTTTGAGAAGAGAAGTTCTTTGAGCTTCCTTTTCAGCCATCTCGTCTACACCCACACCTTGAAACCTGCTGTATATGCCTTTGCGATCTGTGGATTGACCTTTTGTGGCCCAAGTTGATCCCTTGCCATATTGTTCCTTGCAGTGATTCTCATGCAAAAATACTGCAAGCTTGTGTTTGTGTAGCCAACTTAATGTGTGTTCGGTAGTGAATCCACAAACGCCAAGCTTTTCCCTGTAAATCTTGCTTCTTTGCCTTTAAGAGAGTGGGTTGCAACCATCACTAGATCACGACAGTGCCTAATGAAGGTTGAAACCACCAGGAGAGCCTCTCGTGTTGTAAATATGGATGCAGGTGACAATTGTCATCACTTTTTTGTGCGCTTTCTGCCTTAAGTGACACGTAGCAGCGTGGCTTTGTTAGTATGTGCCGCCACGAGTCAGCTTGCACCTGGGCGCCCAGGAGCTAGTACCTTTAGAGCTTTCTCTTATAAACCTAATTCTTGTCTTCACCTGTCTGACCCTCAGCCCCGTGTCTAAGTTGCATTTTTTTTTTTTTTTTTTACAAAGAAAAGCTTTCTTTACAGTCAACCTAAGCTTAACATGGACTCAGGTTCCCAGCAGCCTTAATTTGTTTTGTTACCATCTGTTCTCTCCTCGTTCGGCCCTCCTGAGTAGTTGTGAGCTATCCATTAGTGTCCAGTTAGTCCGATTTCCATTAATTACAGATCGACCTCATAGCTTGCGGTTTCCTGTGTCTTGTTTTGTGGGCCACTTGTGCTCCTTTTGCTTCCCCTCCCCCTTGCGTCATGACTATTGAGTTTTTTGTTTTTTGTGTTTTTGTTTTGTTGTTTTTTTTTTGGCTTTGAGTTGACTGGAAAAATTTTAAAATTAAAAAAAAAAGGTGGATCTGATGAAGAAGTGAACAAAAGATAAGAGCAGATCATTTGAGAAAGAAGATGCCAATGCTTTCTCTGGGAATGTGCCCAAATCTTACTCTCCTGCGTCTGCGTGGTTAGGGCTGAGGAGAGTGTGTCAGAGCTGCTGGGAGAGCAAGTCCAGAAAGGGATAAGCCAAAGAAAGGAGTCCTGCCACAGCAGCAGACCTAGGAGGGTGAGGAGGCAGATGGGGAAACACCGGAAATGGATTGGAAGGCCAGGTCAGTGAGAATACGGCCTGGGCACTTTAGAGGGGGCCATCTGGATGGCGTGGTGGAGGTGAGGGCCAGCTGCGTCGAAAGACCGGAGGTTGGAGCGGACATCCGGGAAAACGGGAGCAGTGAGGCACTGCATCCCAGCAGGGCCCTTGAGAAGGGAGCCGTTGCCGATGTTGGCTGCACCAACTGATAGGTCCTTCTCAGAAAACAACTTGCCAAATGTCAGGGTGTCCGTTCCAACCTCGTGCTAGTGAAAAATTAGGAACAACTTTGATGCCAAACGATAGAATGATTAAGTGAACGTATCTGATTCTTACTCAGCTGTTTTAAAAATGATAATCATGCAGAGTTATGTAGTAGCGTGGAAATATATTTACAGAATATTAAGTGGAAAAAGCAGGACACAGAATTATATTTATACTACAATTATAACTGTTTAAAAATGTATGCTTTTAGTCAACAGCTGTTGTGTTGTTGTTGTAGGCTTCTAGTTGAGCATTATTTTTCTTAAATTCCTTGATGTTCTTAATGGTAGTGTTACTAAAAAGTTTATAGTCATGTCTCCATTGTGAACAAAATTTGAACTCATTATCAGATACTTGGAAAATAAAGAGAAGTGGAGGAAAACAAACAAACCATATTCCCACCATCCAAAGACAGATAACACTCTTGAGCATATTGTTTCTTGTTCTGTGCACAGGCTTATGATTATATTACCGTGTCAAAATGTGCACCCCAAATCGATGTTATGTTCCCTTGGTTTTCGAATGTTCCTTATTAATAGTGTTCTGATTTTAAAAAGTTTATTATGCTTCTATTACAAGCATGATATATACCCAGAGGAAAAAATTGGAAGATACAATAAATTAGAAAAGAAAAACTAAATCACTCATATTCCCAACACCCAACAACTGTGAATATCTTGACCTGTTCCCTCCATCTTGTGCACAAACTTGTGGTGAGTGTGGAATATGTATGCATCAAGTCTACAGTGAGAAAAAGTGGAGAATCATTAACATAGTGTTGTTCTTGTGGAATTATGGTTAAATATTTTGTCTCAAATTCCTTGGGTGATCTTTGGTGTTTTGCTATTAAATCTTATGTATGTATTTTCCCATTGCAAATATAATACTCAGAATTTGGGGGAATTCAATAAAATAGAAAAGAAATCCACCCATATTCCCAGCACCTAACAGCTCCTATTAACATCTGTCTGTACACCAGTCTGTGATTGTTAGGGTGTCAATGATAAGTATGCATAGAGTCAAAGATGGGAAGAAATATGGAAAGTAATTAAGAATAGGTGTGTGGTTGTGGGTTAAGTATTCTGTCTTGGTTTCCTTGAATGATCTTTATCATATATTTTGCTAATCCACCTTTATTATATCTATCTCCATTGTAAACACAGAGTGTGCTCATTATAGAAACTTTGAAGCTGCAGAAATGTAGAAGAGATACACCCATATTTTCATCATCCAAAGACTGTGGTTAACATCTTGATATATTTTTTCATCTTGTATCTGTGCACAGGTTTTTGGTGTGTTAATATGGTTGTGGTCGTTATATCTCTATCTGTAATAGTGTCAACAATAAAAATAAAGTTAAAAATAAGATCTTTCTCAGTCTCTTCTTTTTACCCATTTTAAGTGTCTGGGATTAATAAATACATTTTTTTAAATTATAAATCCAAAAACTTAGTGCCTTCTTAGGCCTTAACATTTGCCTTAAAACTCTTATTTCAGTTTTAAATATTGCATATTTTGATTTGAAGGGATTTTTAAATGCACAATTTCACATTTTTAGCTATGTTTATACAATTAAAACATTTTTAATAGTGTTTAATCAGCAGATGAGTGGGTAAAAAAGCTGTGGTATATTTATACCATGGAATACTATGCAGCAGTAAAAAAGAATATCTTACCCTTTGGAGACAGCATGGAGGGACCCAGAGAGTGTCGTGCTAAGTGTAATAAGTCAGAAAGACAAGTATCACATGATAGCACTCATGTGGAAATAAGTAACAAAATAAATTGATGAACGGAGACATGGAAGCATGGAACAGAGTGGAATCTCAGAGGGAAGTGGGGGAGGGAGGGTGGATGGGAGGTAGTTGACCAAAGACCTTGATTGCATTAATGAATGGCCCATGAACACAGATAATAGGGTGCTGAAGGCCTGGGCGGGGTGGGGGGTGTTGGAGGGAGTCACTCGGGGGGGGGGGGAGGAACATATGTAATACTTTAAACAATAGAGACAAAAAGCACACACACTTGATAACCACAAGTGAATTTCTGTTACTTGAGTGTACTTAAAACTTTAACCTTATTTACATAAGAGATTCAAATAAGAATGATCCTATAACATAAAAATGTTAATATTATGATTTAGGATCTCATTAATGTTTGTATTCCTAAATCTTCCCTGAGGTTAAAAGGTGTTTATCTTGAAGAGTCATTTCCCTTGTTTTAAACCTGACCTCACCACCAGAGACATCCAAGGCAACTTGCAGGTTGTCCCCCCAGATAAATTGGGAGGTGGTTTTTAAATACGCCCGTGCATCCATCATGGCCAGAGATGTCAGCCATGTTGCCTACGGGGTCACTGTTGGCCACTGCAGAGGGTTGCTCATCCCCAATTGGGGATTGTTGTGCCTCTGACTCCATGACACAAAGGAGATGTCCCATATTTGACATCCTTCTAATCCGCTGCACGTCACATGATTGGCGTCTACTCTTAAGATAGTGTACTTCTCATTTAGCGACTCAGGAATTTGGCAGAGCCCTGTGTTCTTCCGTTACTCTCAGAACTTGTGTATGTTAAAGTGGAAGTGCATCCTGTTTTGGCCATGTCCTGTGGTGTCTGACCGGTCACAGCTCTGATGGTCCTGAAAGAGGGAGCATCGGTGTAGGTCTTGGTGACATTTCCCGAAGAGTATATCATGGAAGGAAGTAGATGAAGGAAATGCAGTGGGGGTCCCCTGGAGTGGCCTGACCAGCACTTACACTCTGGGGAATGTTCCCCCTCCTTCCCAGGCCACCATGTTTATTCTCTGAGATTTGACCCCTCTTTGGCCTCCGCTGATGGGTGCTCCTGGGTTCCCAGTGTCCAGACTCAGACTAAGGACCACCTGGATGGTCATACAGGTTGGGGCTGGGTGGGCTGAGGAACAAACAGACCTGAGATAAAGCCACATGGCCAGAGGGCAGCCTGGTTCCTGGTGCCTCCACCACACTCCCTCTCTCCCCTCCTTGCTTCCCCCTACTCCCCCCCCCCCACCCCGTGTCCTGTGAATCCTCAAGGAACTGCCTAACTTTGGGTTCCCTAATTCCTACATTTTTAAGGCTCCCCCTCCTCCCGCATGAAGTGGCTTTGTTATTGATGTCCTTCATGCTGTTTTCACCAAACCCAAATCCCTCCCCTTTCTGGGACCACTCAGTCTTGTGAGAATGCCACAGCACCCTGCCCTGCCCCTTCCAAAGGCTGAACTTGGTGCCAATCAGGCTCCCGGAGCACATGGACACAAATGATCCCAGTGGCAGCACTGACATTACTACTAGTTCCTGCTGCACAGGTAGTCCACACTATGCCAGTAACTTGTGCTTCTTGAGGCCGAATTGTTCAGTTCTTCCTTTGATTCTCTGAGCCACCCAGTATGCTCCCTGCCGATTTCATGTTTGCTTTATGTGGCTGGAGTGAGTTATTTGCAACCCTAAGGAGCCCTAACTGATATAGAAGTGGATGCCAGAGAATGCGTTGGCGAGAAGCATGAGGGAAATGTGGGGTCTTGGGATAGGCAACTAGAAGACCAAGGCATGAGGCAGTGAAATATCTAATGATTGCCTGTGGTCAGTCATCTGTAGTCATCTGCTTCCTGGGATGAAGGGCTTAATAGCTGCTGCCAAAGACGATAAAGAATGTCTAGACAGAGGTATCAGAGGGTATCTACAAATACCCTGATCCTACAATCAAATCCACATCAGCCAAATCCATAGTCTTGCCCTATCTATGCTCAACGGCTGGAGCAGTCGACCAGTTGCCATGATGCGCATTGACCACCAGGTGGCAGCTCCTGCCACCTGGTGGTCAGTGTGCTCCCACAGCCAACCTCCCATGATCCCTCCCCCATAAACCTGATCCAGACTGAGAGAGACAGTGGCCCCAATCGTCCCTGATCACCAGCCAGGCCAAGGGACCTCCACCCATGCAACAGGTCTGTGCTTTGACCAGGAATCAAAACCATGACCTTTTTGATGTATGGGATGATGCTCCAGCCAACTGAGCCCCCCAGCCTAATGGCTTTGTCTAGAATTAATGTTAAATAGATGTCTGTGAGAGTGGCCATCCTTGTCTTGCTCCTGACCTTAGAGGGAAAGCTTTCAACTTCCAACTTGAGCACAATGTTAGCTTAGGCTTGTCCTATTTGGCCTTTATTATGTTGCAGTTGAACTATCCTTGCATTCCGGAAATAACTTCCATTGATCCTGGTGTGTGATTCTTTCAATGTGCTATTGAATTCATTTTGTTCGTACATGTTTCCCCTGCTATCTGAAAGTAGATGTTCCTTTGAATCTTTCCAAAGCCTAAGTGACGTAAAGTGAAAAACAATGACCCGAGAACACATCTTGCAAATGGATGCACAAAATTAATCACGATAAAGCACAGGTCAAAGCAAAGGTGACTTGATGCTGACATGCTGAGTGTAGTTCCAGGGGAAGGAGCTTGGCAGGGCCACTCTTGCTATTTGGGTACCTGCTGCCTCTATAACAATTCATGTGACTTTAAAATTCTTCTACTAAAGGCAGAATATATGCCTACCTCAGGTGACTTGCTTTGGCCAATAGAATGAGGGTACAGTGATGGTAGCAGTTCCAAGTGTAGGCCTCAAGAGGCCTTGTGTATTTTCACTCATTCTCTTGCATTTCTCTTCTTATTTTTTCTTACTTTTATTTTATTTGAGTGAGAGGACGGGAGAGAGAGAGAGAAACATTGACTGTTCCATGTGTCCATGCATTCACTGGTTGATTCTTATATGTGACCTGACTAGGGATTGAACCCACAACCTTGGAGTATTGGGACAATGCTCTAACCAACTCAGCTGTCTGGTCAGAGTGAAAAGTTTGTTTCTTTATCAGTAAACTAGAGGCCTGGTGCATGGATTTATGCACAGGTGGGGTCCCTTGGCCTGGCAATCAGGACTCCTCAGGGGATGTCAGAAAGCTGGTTTCAGTCCAATCCCTGCAGGCCAGGCCAAGGGACCCCACTGGTGCATGAATCTGTGCACTGAGCCTCTACTATGCATATATAAGATCTTTGGTTAATCTCTTCCCGCCCTCCTCTTTCCCCCTTCCCTTTGAGATTCATCAGTTTGTTCCATGTTTCCATGGCTGTGCATTGAGCATCTGCCCCTTGGTAGTCAGTGCATGTCAGAGCTATCAGTTGAACAGTCGAACGGTTGCTTAAGCTTTTATATATATAGTCTAGAGGCCCAGTGCACAAAAATTTGTGCAGCATTCAGGGGGATCCCTCAGCCCGGCCTGTGCCCTCTCGCAGTCTGGGACCCCTCAGGGGATGTCCACCTGCTGGCGTGCCTGGCCAGCCTGGGTGAGGGGCTGATGGCCATTTCAGGCTGCCCATAGCCCCTTCAGGGTTCAGATCCTTATTGGGGTGCCTGGCCAGCCTGGGTGAGGGGCAGAGGGCTGTTTCAGGCTGCCCACAGTCCCTTCAGAGTTTGAGTCCCTACTGGGGTGCCTGACCAGCCTGAGTGAGGGGTAGAGGGCCGTTTCAGACTGTCCACAGTCCCTTCAGGGTTCAGGTCCCTACTTGGATGCCTGGCCAGCTTGGGCGAGGGGCAGAGGGCTGTTTCAGGCTGCCCACAGTTCCTTCAGGGTTTGGGTCCCTATTGGGGTGCCTGGCTGGAAACAGGTATCTGGGATTTATTTAACTCCTATAATTGAAACTTTGTTGCCTTGGTCCCCCACTCGAACCCTGGGTTGCCCCTGGCAACTTAAGGTCCCAGCCCTGCAGGTATCTGGGGTTTGTTTTTCTTTTATAATTGAAAATTTGTAGCCTTGAGTAGAGCTCAGGGCCCACAGGGCCCTGGCTTCCTCCATTGCCCGGGGCAACTCCAGCTCTGTGGCCACCACCATCTTAGTTGAGTAGTTAATTTGCATATTTGCTCCTGATTGGTTGGTGGATGTGGCTTGTAGGCGTGGTGTGTGGGTGTAACAGAGTGAGGGTCAGTTTGCATATTATTCTTTTATTAGATTAGATGGCTTACCTATATACAAGGCTGTAGGTCCCATTGCAGGAAGTGAGGGGGAAGGCAGAAGTGTCATATACAGAGAGCCCTTCCTCAAGAGTCCCAGGACTCCAAGTAGTCTCTGTTTATAAATGGGAAGGAGGTTGTGACTCTCGTGTGGTGGCCCTAGCCGCCCCCCACCTCCTTTCCAACCTAGACGCTCACTTATTTTGTGATAGAAATCAAGAATCTGGGTCAGAACTCCGCCCCAAGTCTGATTATGCCAGCCATGCTTCCTATAAGCAGTGGCTCCCTTTTCAACACTCGAGTTTCCCCCATCGTCACAGGGGAGCTCAGAAAGCATTTCGACCACTGCCACAACCCCCACCTCCACAACTTGCTTTGGGATTGAAGTGGAGAAATGAGTACCTCAGTGGGTTTGGAGCTTCATAGTTATTGTGTCTGTCTCTCCCAGTCTCCTAGATTCTACCATTTTTTAAACATCCTCACCCAAGGATATTTTTAAAATTTATTTTTATTGATTTTAGAGAGGAAGGGAGAGGGAGAGAGAGAGACATCAATGATGAGAGAGAATCATGGATTGGCTGCCTCCTGTATTCCCCCTACTGGGGATCAAGCCTGCAACCTGGGCATGTGCCCTTGATTGGAATCAAACCTGGGACCCTTCAATCCACAGGCTGATGCTCAATCCACTGAGCCAAACTATCCAGGGCTCAATGAGGTTTCAAAATAAATGTCAGTCTCCTCAGTGCAGGGGTGCTTGGCTCCTGTGGGCCGTGCTGCCATGTCTGAGTACTGCAGCCTGGCCAGCACTCATTCTCCCTGAATGGGCTTCCTGACAGGCTTTTATATATATAGATGGCTTATCTATGCACGAGGCTGTAGGTCCCATTGCAGGAAGTGAGGGGGAAGGCAGAAGTGTCATATACAGAGGGCCTTGGGTTACCCAGGGGTTCTCCCTCTCACCTGGGCTGAGCCCCTGGATGGCCAGGGATAGATGTGAGTTTGAGTCTTCTCCCAATCTCACCTGTCTATGGCCCTGGGCCACTTCTCTGAGTCTGAGTTTCCTCATCCAGGAAATGAGTAGACTGTGAGGATGGAACGCATCCAACATGCTTGTATTCCCATCCCGCCAACCTGTACTTCCCAGTAGCAGTTCAGGACCTCCTAGGGGGCAACCAGTCAACCTTCAGAGGCCCCATTAACACAGTTGCTTCACCCGTTCATGCCTCAACTTTGTCATCTGTAAAATGGGGATGGTAATACTACCTATCTAAAAGGGCTTTGGGGAAGGGTCATTGTACTTGTGTTAAGCGAAGAACAGGAACTGTACTAAGAGCAAGTGTTCAAGCATTATTAACCAGTCCTGGCTGGGGCACTCAGTGGGTTGGAGCATTGTCGTCCCGCACACCAAAAGGTTTCGAGTTTAATTCCTGGCCAGGGCACATACCTAGATTGGGGGTTCGATTCCTATTTGGAGCGCATATGGGAGCCAACCAATCCTTGTTTCTCTCTCTCTCTCTCTCTCTCTCTCTCTCTCTCTAATACAAACATATCCTCAAGTGAGGATTAAAAGAATACATTAACTACATGTTGTCGTCATCATCATGTGTAACAATTATTACACTGTTCTCATACATTTCGAGTCCTTATTAAATGTGCATTAAGCATACTGGTCTCTAAACACAGGAAAACATACTGTCTTGCTCATGAAAAGAGAAATGTAAACTAGAACTACCCTGAGATACCATTTCTCCCAGCCCTCGCTTTAGGAAATGTAAAAAAAAAAAAGCACAATATGACATTGGGGATACAGATATTCTCTCTCGCACAGGCTGCAACAGTGTCTATGGATGGCGATGTAGAAATTTCTATCAAAACGACACACGATCGATCTGACTGTCAAACCTCAGAGGGAAGGTAGGAGAGGGAGGAAAGATCAACCAAAGGACTTATATGCACGAATATAAGCCTAACCAACAGACACAGACACCAGGGGGGTGAGGGCATGGGGGGGGGGACAACGGGAGATAAGGACACATACGTAACACCTTAATCAACAAAGAAAAAAAATAAACCAGAAAAAGAAAAAGAAAAAGAAAAAGGAAAAAGAATAAAAAACAAACAAAACGACACACACACATGTCCTTCACATCAGCAATTCCACGTCAGGGGAACGAGCTCACCAATTTACATGCCAGCAGAATTGCCGACGATCAAGGTGATGTATCAGCCCTGGTTGTAGCGGGAAAGGACTGGAAATACCTCAACCGTTCCTGTCAGGAACGGGGTAAATAAATTAGATCCCAAGCACACCACAGAACCAAAGAGGTGTTCAGAAATGGCGAGCAAATCCCCTTCGTACTAATATGAGAGGCTCTCTGACATATACTTACTGATAACTAAAAAGAAATGTACGCACAGAACAGTGTGTAAAGTGTGCCACCTTTCGTATAGAAAAAGGGAGGAAATGGGGAGTATTTAAGCAAAGGTAAATACATGTATTACATCTGTACAACTATACAATTATATATCACAGGAAATATGTATTAATAATGTGTTGCATATTAGATAATTACATGTATATTACATATGTCCTATTGTATACATAAATGTATTATAGCTTACATCTTTAAATTCTTCTTTTTTTAAATATATTTTATTGATTTTTTGCAGAGAGGAAGGGAGAAGGATAGGGAGTTAGAAACATCGATGAGAGAGAAACATCGATCAGCTACCTCCTGCACACGCCCCACTGGGGATGTGGCTGCAACCAAGGTACATGCCCTTGACCAGAATCGAACCTGGGATCCTTGAGCCCGCAGGCTGACACTCTATCCACTGAGCCAAATTGGTTAAGGCACATCTTTAAATTTTTAAATATAAAATGTCTTATATTCTAAAATATATTCATTCATATCACTGATGTACACATGTATAGAATATACAGATATTATAGTGTAGATATATGTACATAATACACACCAATGATAATCACACATGTATGGATATGTGCATGTGTATACTATTCATACTTTATCTATATAATAGAGTAAGGTGACCAGATTTTAACATTGGTAAGTGGGACACCATTGACCAGGGGAGGGGGTTCTTATTTATTATTATTACTTAAAATATTACAAAGAGTAGTACGTATGTCTCTTTCCAAAAATCGGGACTTTTTTTAAATGCCACGGGACGCGAGACAAATTGTTAAAAATCGGGACTGTCCTGCCAAAAGCGGGATGTCTGGTCACCTTATAAGAGGCCATGTACCAAATTCATGCCTGGGTAGGGTTCCGAGAGGCTGCTGGCTGCTGGCCACGGCCTCCCTTCCCCCAGCAGCCTGTCGCCACCACTGCTGGCTAGGACAGGGCCTGCGGGCAGGGGGTGGGAGCGGGGCCTCCAGCCCTACAGCTTGGTCAAACTTTCAGTGGAAGGGAAAGTTTTCATATTAGACATTTTATTATATAGGATTCTTTAAAAAACAACAACAACTGAGTGGCCAGATTATTATGACCACCCCATCAGTACAATGAAGTGAATTCGTTATGCAAATAATAATAATAAAACCTTGGGAGTATTTGCTTAGGAAGTTTTCAATATCCAAAGTATTTTTGGAAGTGTCAATGGAGTACTGATGGGGTGGTCATAATAATCTGGCCACTCAGTGTATATCTTTATTGATTTCAGAGAGGAAAGGAGAGGGAGAGGGAGAGAAACACATCCATGATGAGAGAGAATCAGGGATCAGCTGCCTCCTGCACACCCCACACTGGACGATGGAGCCCACAACCCTGGCATGTGCCCTGATTGGGAATCAAACCGTGACCCCCTGGTTCATAGGTCCACGCTCAACCTGAGCAGCACTGGGACTGATTCTATATATTATTATCTGTGCATAAACTGTGAAAGGACACAAAATAATTACAGTGGTTACCTGTGTGCCTATGCAATTAAAACATTATAAATACGGCCCTGACTGGTGTGGCTCAGTGGATGGAGCATCGGCCTGCGGACTGAAAGGTCCCTGGTTTGATTCCAGTCAAGGGCATGTACCTTGGTTGCGGGCACATCCCCAGTAAGGCATGTGCGGGAGGCAGCTGATCAATGTTCCTAACTCTCTATCCCTCTCTCTTCCTCTCTGTAAAAAAATCAATAAAATATATTTAAGAAAAAAAATTATAAATATGGAAAAGCCAAAAGGAATTGGGAGGCATAAAAATTTGGTGGGTGGCCACACACACACACACATGCAATGAGAGGAAGCCTGCTCACTGAATCCTGTTTATTCCCCTAATAATTGATAACAATTGATAGCTAGAGCTATCGGGAGGTCATTTTCTTTTTTCTTTTCTTCTTTTTTTTTAAATATATTTTAAAGAGAGAAAGGGAGAGGAATAGAGAGTTAGAAACATCGGCCAGCTGCCTCCTGCACACCTCCCACTGGGGATGTGCCTGCAACCAAGGTACATGCCCTTGACCGGAATCGAACCTGGGACCTTTCAGTCCGCAGGCCGAGGCTCTATCCACTGAGCCACACCGTCAGGGCGGGAAGGTCGTTATTCTAAGTTGTATCAATGAGGTCTATACTGGTAAATGCCTAATCTATACTAGTCTATATTGGTAAAGGCCTAATCACCATGCTGTATGCTGCATGCCAACTGTAAGCGAAAAATAAGCTAAAGTAACGGTAAGCCATTTTATTCACCGGCCAACACTTAAAGCATTTCAAGGAGAGAAGCCCTGGGATGCCCATGGCCCCCGCCTCCCCGCCGCACCCCTACTTTGGTCCGCTCCCTGACCAGCCCCGGCCTCGCGCGCCCCCTAGTGGATCCCGCCAGCAGCGGCTTTCCCCTCGGGGCGAAAGCGCAGACCCGGCGCGCCGCGGTGCGGTACGGCGCATGCGCGGCACAATTGGGCGCGAAGTCTAAAAGCCGGCAGCTCAGTCCGCCCGGGGCGTGCGGCGGCTGCGGACGAGGTGAGCGCGCCACGTCGGGAGGGCGAGAGGGCAGCGCAGCGCCGCGACCGCGACGGGCCGGCAGGGGACACGACGGAGGGTAGAGCTCGCCGGCATGAGGGGCACCCTCAGGGGCGGGAGGGTGTCTCCCTGAGGGGACGCATGGGGGACCGGAGGGTCTCCTTGAGGGGACGCATGGGGGTCCGGAGGGTCTCC
>PVJC01006279.1:0-55192 GCA_004026665.1 Murina feae | reverse complement strand
ATGGGAAACCCAAGAAATTGTTAGCAAGTAAAGACAAGCTACAGCGTTTGTTTTCCAAATGAATAGTGTACTTTTGAAGCACAAAGTCCAGTCTGGCATAGCAGCACCACGGCCATTCCCTGCCTCTTTCCTAGGACACTTCACTGCCATTTTCTATGCACATGAAAGAAAATAAATGTGGAGATTTCATCCTTGGAAAAAAAAAAAAAAGAGGAAGAAAGTTAGCTGGTTCGGCCAGTTACTTTGCCAGAAGAGCTCAGAGGGAGAGCCTGGGATGCCCTACTCCCCTACTGGCAGAGGACCATCTGGGCATGTGAGGCTTCCCCTCCCTTAGCAAACCTTTTGTCCCTGGAGTCAGTGGGCAAAGTCCAGTTCACTATACAAAGCTTAACTATAGGATCAACTTAGCAAGGATACAAATGCTTGTACCTATGGGCTATAAAATTGCAAGCCCTTCTTGTGTTTTCAGCAACCTGCCTTACGATGTGACCGCAGAACAGGCTCTAACATACCCCGAAGTGAAAAGTAAACTGGATGCATCCAATGAGAGCCTGCGCAGGGTTACCGACAAAGTCCTGAATTCCATCATTTCCTCCCTTGATCTGCTGCCGTAAGTTCTGTTATTAGCAACTTTAACATTCTTTGCTGAAAGTTCTTGAAGTAATAGTAAAATAAACCCCAGTAGTGAAGATAGGAATTTTCTCTCATATTATATTTACCATTTTAAACTTTTGCCTACATTTGCATTTTAAATTCATAACTATTCTTCAAAGAGGAAAGCATACAAACCAGTATTCAGTTACTGTCATCCATGGAAGTCCTTTGATTCTGTTACCATCTCATGTTATGTTTAATTTTAGGAAAATGCTCAGCTTTCGTTGACTGGAACAATTGCTGTGTATTCCTTTCTCACTTAGGTTTTTTTCCATTACTTTCTTTTGTCATCTGTTTTACATGTAGTTATGGATTGAGGTATATAGCCAAAGTACTGAAGAATTCAATCCATGAGAAATTTCCCGATGCAACAGAAGATGAGCTATTAAAGGTAGATGTTCAAGGGTAATCTCACCGTAGCTTCTCTTGGGGGTATGAGCCAAAATTACCAACACACGATTTTGTAAGATTTTTTTTAACCTTCTATGACTATTTATAATAAGCTGCAGGTCTGTTTCTAACACTTATTGTAATTATTGATTATGGAGATCTTACACATGATTGAGATTCTTTATATTAGATCATTTGGGGGACAGTAGCATATTTTTCACCAAAAATAATTTTGTTACCTCTATTAATGAGTGATTACATTCACTGCCTTTATTTAACTCCTTGAGAAAATAATGTGTTTTCTTGGGAAACATCAATCAATATTTACTTTCAGAAAAAACCCAAACCCTTCAGTTTTCTCTCCTAAAATAGTCTTCTCCATCACTCAGATTGTTGGAAACCTCCTGTACTATCGGTACATGAACCCAGCTATCGTAGCTCCGGATGGCTTTGATATTATCGACATGACAGCCGGTGGTCAGATCAACTCTGACCAGAGGAGAAACTTGGGAACGGTGGCCAAGGTCCTTCAGCATGCGGCCTCCAACAAGCTGTTTGAAGGAGAAAACGAGCATCTCGCATCTACGAACAATTATTTATCAGAGACATATCAGAAGTTCAGGTGAGAGGGGGTCATTTTGGAGAAACTTGCAAAGTGGTGCAAAGGAATAATGTATGTTCTGTGTTCAGACCTGGAGTTGGGGGGCAGGAACCTCAGGTGGCTGCTTGCACTTCTATAAGTGAGCACTGAGGGGAAGAGGAAGAGGTTACAAGCAGGCTGGATCACTTCTCTCTGGTGCTCTCCATCCCACTCCAGAGCCCTCGTTACATTGCATTATCCCTCATGTATGATTTTTACTCATTGACAAAATGAAATCTTTACTTTTGGTGGCATGCTATAGGCTTATAGTAGTTAGAATAACAATAGCTGATTTTTGCTTTTTTGAACTTAAGGGTTTTGTTTGTTTTTAAGAACTTGTTCAATCAGGAGAAACTTGCCTTATCTGCATCAAACAATAAGTAGGAAACAGAGTAGTTGGTTTACATGGTTGGGAGGTCCAGCTTTTGTGCTTGTGAGGGTCCCGTGTGTGGATATGTTCTGTTCTAGTCTCGAACCTTTCCTAATTATTCACGTAAGACCGAAGCCTGTTGACTTTCAAAACAGCTCCAGAGCGCATCACTGGTTATTCCACAGGGACATGGAAGGAGGGAGTGTAGCAGGAGGAGCCCCTCACGTGATGCTCTCTGAGGAAGCATGTTCATCTTGGCCTTCAGTTTTCTCTTGTCCACCATTCCGTCAGAGGAGCATGACATAACTGTGGCCTCTTCCACTCCTCACTTGGAAAACGATAATTTCCCATTCCTCAGTTGTGTTCTGGGTTAGTGATTTATCTCCTGACAAAGATCATTGCTGATTATTGATCTCTACTTGGAATTTGTGGCCTTCTATTAAAAACATCCCCCAGATCTTCCTACTATAGGAAGTTTAGATTTCTCAAGCTGCTAGGTTATGACTTCTCACTGACTGAAAAAATAATACCCATTTTTCTGCAAACTTACTTGCTGTTACAGCCTTCCTCTACCTTTTTTCTCATTATTCCTATTACCCACCTATGTTCCCAGCTCTTCAAAACCCTCCCCTCACTTCTTATATTCCTCTGTTTTCCCCTATTCCTCTAACACTTATCCTTTATATACTTAAGCAATTTGTGATAAATTATAGACAAAAAAGTGCAGAAGACCAGTTGTCAGATGGGAACATGCTCCTGCCCAGCCCAGCATGGCTGCCTGTCACTTACCTCTCCCAGCCTTGGGGTGGGAAGGCAAAGGTCAGTTCTTGTGCTCAAAAGCCTGGGGTGCCCTTTGGATATACACCAAGGATCCTTTGAGGCATCTGAAACATTTACAACTTTGTAGAATAAAACACCTACTCTCCCTGTGCAGAGGAGCACTCCAAAACCGTGACGCCAATTTACCTGGCTTTCTTGCTTTCTCTATCTAAATTTCCCATAGCTTAAAATAGCGGACGTATTAGAATCTGCATTCTGGAGGAATGGGGCACTGTACGCAGTTGTGTGTCTATCCTTAATAGTATTTCCGTCAGCCACAACTGTTGTTTGGATCAACTGAGTAGAGAAGACATAACTCAAATTTTTGTCAAATTGGTAACAGAAGCTCTGAAGGGTTGTTAGGGTATTGAAGGCCTGGGAGCTTGTGTCATTTAAAGTAGCAAATTTGACCCAGCCAGCATGAGACAGTGGTTGAGCATCGACCTATGAACCAGGAGGTCATGGTTCGATTCCTGGTCAGGGCACATGCCCGGGTTGCAGGCTTGATCCCAGTGTAGGGCATGGAGGAGGTAGCCAATCAATGATCTCATCATTGATATTTCTCTCTCTCTCTCCCTCTCCCTTCCTCTCTGAAATTAATAAAAATATATTAAAATATAATAATAGCCCTAGCTGGTTTGGCTCAGTGGATAGAGCGTCAGCCTGGGGACTGAAGGGTCCCAGGTTCGATTCCAGACAAGGGCATGTACCTTGGTTGCGGGCACATCCCTAGTAGGGGGTGTGCAGGAGGCAGCTGGTCTATGTTTCTCTCTCATCAATGTTTCTAACTCTCTATCCCTCTCCCTTCCTCTCTGTAAAAAAATCAATAAAATATATTTTAAAAAAATAAAATAGTAATAAAGTAGCAAATTTGGTTGTTTTTTGAATTGTTTTGTATAGGGAGTTTTGATTTTTAGATCAAGGAATAATAGTCTTGATATTTTTGTTTAAATTTTAGGGCCATTTTTAAAATAATATACATTAAATGACCTGCCCATAATTTGATTATATTGAGTCACAACAGGGCCCGTCTGAGGCGCTGGTTAAACATCCAGAAACATGGACTCGGCTTCCACAGTCAGGAGCCAGCCTGGAAGATGCTGTAACAACTACCCCCACCACCACCACCACCACCACCACCAAGAGAACAAAGAATTAGTCATCATTCAAGATTTTCTCACTATTTATGAGGTTGTTTAACTCACCGATTTGACTATCTTAAGACTTTTTTTCTTTGTTAGGAAATATTTCAAAGAAGCATGTGATGTCCTTGAGCCAGAAGAAAAGTTTAATATGGATAAATACACAGATGTGGTGACAGTCAGCAAGCCAGTCATTTATATTTCAATTGAAGAAATCATCAACACACATTCAGTAAGTGGGGTTAGAAAAGGCTCTGAGTTCTGACATCTGTGTCTTGAAAATGCTTAGTCTTTTTACAGGACTTTTGTAAGCATGTGCAAATGCTCATGTTCTTAATTCTACGGGACATTTGATTATTTACTCCCTGATTCTTAGGCATTAGTAAAACTCCTTCTTCCAAGAAAAGTTTACTTTTTCCATGATCTGTTTGCAAAGTCAGATTGTGAATGTGCTGTTTAAGCCCTGAGCAGAGGCAGCCCCTGGTATTTTCCCCACCCACTAAGGCCACACTGCCTGCACCGCCATATACTGTCTCTCTCCCTTTCAGGAATCCTCTCAGCTTTTCCAGTAATTCCATGGGAAAATGAAAATGTTCTTTGTATTCTAATTTTGGACATAAAGAAAGAGGAAACAGACAGACTGCTCAAAGTTAGGGAAAAGAAGACACCCCACTTCCTCCCCCAACCCACCCCCAATAGCCACCTACAAAGAATCACTTCTATTCTGGAAACCCTCATTTCTTAGAAATGGCAGTTTCAGTCTGTGCTGTGTCATACTGTCTCCATCTGGTTCTGCAAATAGCAGCACCATCGCCTGTGTATTAAGCGCCTGTTGGGGGCAGGGCAGTGAAGAGAGATTAAGCACTGAGAGGGTTTGGTGGTGGCGGGGCAGGGGGAGGGGGGTTCTTTTGCCTTTTTAAAGGCAAGTTTGAACTTATTTCCTAAAAAATCTAGGTTCTTAAGAGGTAACCTTTTCAAGATTAGTTTTGCACCTTGCCACTCCAAGCCAAGTTGCGAAGATGAGTTCCAAATGTGCCCCCAGACCTTCCAAGTCAGAACCGGCATTCTAACAAGATCCCAGGGGATCCAGGTACACACTAAAGGTCAAGAAGCCATGGTTGAGGATACACCCAACTTTGGATGCTACACACAGCTAGGAGGAAAACATACCAAATACACACTTCTTAGAGGTCCTACCCCTGCCCATCAAGCAAGATATGCTAACAAGGGACAACATCGGCTGCTCAGAATTCAGTCTTTATTATTAAGCTGTTCTAAGAAGCTAAAGCTTGACTACAGGTTTGGAAGAAAGATTGGATCTGCTTTTGATTTCACTCTTTCAGAGTTAGAGCAGGGAACCTCCTCAACATTTCAACAAGCTCTCCATAAAGGCTGTGAGTGACCCCAAACCAAGGCAGGTCTGAATGGCCAGCTTGAAGGAGTGAGTTGGTTGATTAAATGAAAGGGCTGTTCTCTCTGTATACAAACACCCAAAATCACAAAGGAAACATGTCCGTGTCCAGCAGTGTATCATTTGCAAAAGTGACTTTCCAATGAGCAAGTAGACTCATTCACACTTGAGCAGCATCCCATTTGTCTGTTTCTGTGGTAGATCATCCCCTCAGAGAAAATGTCCACATGGTGGTGCACTTTCCTGGGGGCACCGCCCTCCTGCAGTAAGTGTCGGGAGCTCTCTTTTCGAATGCGGGTTTCTTTTCCAAGAACAGCAGAGAGAAAACTGTTATTGTATTCATTTGGGCTGTTCCTTTTTAAGGAGAATTAGTCTGTTCCTTTTGTGATCAAAAATTGAAAACAGAATCCAGTCCTGGGAAACAGAGCGCGTGACTGGAGTCCCTCCATGTGTTAGGGTGGAAGCAGACATAACAACGTGGGAGTAAAGTCCTTCGAGAGAACGACTATCCTGTTTACTGTCTGTCTCCAGTGAGGAACTGTCCACATGCAGACACAAGCGCGCTGCAGCTGACGTGCACGCCTGTGGCCACATGCCTGCCCTTTATTCCCTAAGGAACATGTATACAGCCTCAAAATAAGCTCTTTAATGAGGCATCTTTAGGCAGTTTTTGTGTTCTGTAAATATCAGAATAGAAGGTAGCAGCTGCCCCCCCTTCCAGGGACAGTAGCCAGATCACCTGTTCTGTCTCGTCAGAAGACAAGAACACAGATTTCTCCATCTTGCTTATTTTGTTCTTGTCTTCCCCCAAAACTTACCCTCTATGCGGTCCTTCCACATTTCACTGTCTTTATATTGCATCTGTTATTTATATAATGTCTTTCTTTAAATCAACTCGCCTTTTTTTAGCGTAAAACATCTATCTTTGCTTTAAAACAAAATACCTCTAACTATAGTGGGAAAACTCTCATGCCTTATAATAAGCAGAAACTTTAAAAGTAAATCAATATACTGAAAGCTGAGGAGTTGGATATAGTTGCTTCCGAGAAGCTGTGCACCTTGAGAACTCCTCTCCCTTTCTTAAAAATCCAATTAGCAAGTGTTACAAAAAGTTAAGGAAAGCTTGGCATTAAACAGGCACTGTCTCCCCCACTGATCCCACCGATTAAACAAGAATGGAAAAGGGCCCTAGCTGGTTTGGCCCACTGGATAGAGCGCCGGCCTGCGGACTCAAGGGTCGCAGGTTCGATTCCCGTCAAGGGCATGTACCTTAGTTGCAAGCACATCCCCAGTAAGGGGGTATGCAGGAGGCAGCTGATAGATGTTTCTATCTCATCGAAGTTTCTAACTCTCTCTCTCTCTCCCCTTCCTCTCTGTAAAGAATCAGTAAGATGTATTTTTTTAAAAAGAGAGCATGGGAAAGGAAGTAAGCAAGGCAGTGTGAAACTGGCATAAGGATAGGCATGCCAGTCAATGGGATGGAACTGAGTCTAGAAAATAAGCTTTCAGATTTACGCTCCATTCTGTTTTCAACAAGGAACTAAAACAGTTCAGTGGGAAAATAATACTCTTCAGCATATGGTGCTGGGGCAATGGAAATCTATATGCCAAGAATGAAGTCAGACCCCTTCCTTCAAATCTACTCAAAAAATGAACTCAAAATAGACCAGAGCCCAGCCAGTATGACTCAGTGGTTGAGCATTGACCTATGAACCAGGAGGTCACAGTTTGATTCTCAGTCAGGGCATATGCCCAGGTTGTGGGCTCAATCCCTAGTAGAGGGCCTGCAGGAGGCAGCCAGTCAATAGATGTTGCTATCTCTCCCTTCTCCCTCTCCCTTCCTATCTAAGATCAATAAAAACACATTTTTTAAAAAAAATTTAATGGGCAAATGATCTGAATAGAGATTTTTCCAAGGAAGCTATATAGGCATACCTTGCATTATTGCCCGTTTTTTACAAATTGAAGGCAAGATCCTCCACCAGTGAAAAGATTGCAACTCACTTTATTGTAGTACTGTTTTTATTGCAGTGAACTGGAACTGAGCTACAGTCTCTGAGGTTTGCCTGTAGTCATGGTCAATAAGCCCATGAAAAGATGCTCAAATTCACATCAGATAATGTGAATCAAAACCACAGTGAGATACCAACTTCACACTCACTGGGATGACTAGAATAAAATCAAGTAATAATAAGGATGTGGAAGGATGTGGAATAATTGAAACTCTCATATACTGCGGGTAGAAGTGTAAAATAGTACAGCCACTTTGGGAATCAGTTTGGCAATTCCCAAATACTAAACATGGAATTACTATATGATGCAGCAATTCCACTCATAGGTATGAACTCAAGAAAAACGAAAACATGTTCACACAGAAACTTATACATGAATGTTCAAGGTATCATTCATAATAGACAAAAAGTGGAAACAAATGACAATCAACAGATGAATGATGTGTGATATCTCTATGTGATGGAACACTGATTATTCAGCCAAAAAGAGGAACGAAGTACTGATCTATGCTACAGCATGGATGAACCTTGAATTCATCATACTCAGTGAAAGAAGCCAGTACGAAAGGCTACAAATTATATTATTTCATTCAGATGAAGCAGCAAGAACAGCCAAATCTAGAGAGAGAGATAGTAGATTAGTGGTTTCCAGGGACTACAAGGACGGGGTAATGGAGAGTGACTGCAAATGCGTAGTTTCTTTTTGAGTGATGAAAATGTTCTGAAATTAGATAGTGGTGATGGTTGCACAATTCTTTGACTATACTAACAGTCATCACATCATACATTTTAAATGAGTAGATTTGACGATATGTTAATAATATCTAAATGAAGCTTTTAAAAACAGATTGAAAATGGAAAAGATGAATTTTATCATTCTGATTCAGTTTTGTAAGATAGTTATGCAAAACAACTAAAATTATTTTCCATCACCAGGGGTACAAGTCCCATACTTCGGAAACATTGTTTTAATTTAATTCTAAATACAAACAAAAACAGCTGTGCTGCTCTCCAGTTTTCCCCTCCAATGCTGCTGCTCCTCCAAGTTTAGAATGTTCTCCTAAGACTTGGCAGAACACCCCAGCAGTGTTAATCACCTTCGATCTTTTTGGAGGGGGATGGTGAATGGGAGAACCAGCTGGTACGTCTAGGTCTCAGGCCAAAGAATCATGTGGGGCCCTGACTGGTTTGGCTCAGTGGCTAGAGCATCGGCCTGCGGACTGAAAGGTCCCAGGTTCAATTCTGGTCAAGGGCATGTACCTTGGTTGTGGGCACATCCCCATTGGGGAGTGTGCAGGAGGCAGCTGATCGATGTTTCTCTCTCATTGATGTTTCTAACTCTCTATCCCTCTCCCTTCCACTCTGTAAAAATATCAATAAAATATATTTTTTTAATGTGGGTATTTCTGCCATCCCTACCCGTGAAGGATCTTCAGTGCCATACAGATTAAAATAGCTAATAGTGATTATTTTTTTCTATGTTTTTATTGATTTCAGAAAGAAGGAGAGAGCAATAGAAACAGCAATGGTGAGAGAGAATCATCAAGCAGCTGCCTCCTCACGCCCCCTACTGGGGGTTAAGCTGGCCACCCGGGCATGTGCCCTGACCAGAATCAAACTGTGACCTCCTGGTTCATAGATCTAGCTCAACCACTGAGCCACACCAGCCGGAAGTAGTGGTGATTTTTTTTTTTTTCAAAGTAGCTGTAGTATTTGATTACTGCATAATTCTTCTCTGAAAAGATACGAAAATGCCCTTCCAGTTGGCTACCAGTGTTAACCACCTTGACTCATTTTAGAATGTTTCCCCCAACTTTGATTTTTTTCCGTAAAGGAGTGGAGCACTGGGATTAGGTGGAAGAAGGCTGCCGCTCAGCAGACCTTGCTGAAAGAGGGTTTATGAGCCCCTTTCACAAAGCTACAATTTTTTGACAAGAAGTAGACACTTCCCTCTAAGATAAAATAAAAACTGTACCTCTCTGTGGTCTCTAATTTTAATAAATGTCAGACTTGTAATTAAGATTCAAACAGTATCAGAATAAAATTACCATGAAAAACTGGAAACTGTATCAATTATGGTATCAGCTGAGAATTTACTTGTGTGTGTTGCTTTCTCTATACAGCTCCTATTGGAACACCAGGATGCGATTGCACCTGAGAAAAATGACTTACTGAGTGAACTGTTGGAATTGCTGGGAGAAGTACCTACTGTGGAATCTTTTCTTGGTAAGAGTTTGTCCCTTCTACTTACTCTCTGGCTTGTCTGTAGTAGCTTGATTGGTTGGTTGGTTGGTTGGTTGGTTGGTATATTATCTTTCCTATCCTAGATCAAAAGTATTTTGGAATTTATCACCTAAGCTTATTTAAAGAATAGTGAGTATCCTAGCTACATCCTACATTAAAGGTTCTATAACTTGTAGTGTCCTATAAAACACTTTGATAATCCTGAAGGTAAGCTCTAAATACCTCAAATAGTATCTGTCAACCTATTGCATAAAGAAAGAAAAGAGTCAAGTTTATTAGAAATTTCTTGCTGTGTTCTCAAAATCTCTAAGGCTTTTAACAATTCTCCCTTTTAGTAATTTTTCATATTTTGAATATCTGTGTCCCATGTTGTTTTAACTTAAAATCTAAGTGTTTTTTTTAATCCTCACCCAAGAAGATATTTAGAGAGAAGAAGGGAGAGGGAAGGAGATAAACATCCATGTGAGAAACATCAATTGGTTGCCTCCTGTACAAGCCCCAACCCAGGATCAAACCTGCAACCTAGGACTGTGCCCTGACCTGGACGAACCAGCAACCTTTTGGTGCATGAGATGGTGCTCCAACCAACTGAGCCACCTGCCTAGGGCAAAATCAAAAACTTTTTAAAAAATATTTTTTTATTGATTTCAGAGAGGAAGGGAGAGGAAGGGAGAGGAAGAGAAAGAAACATCAAGGATGAGAGAGAATCATTGACTGCCTGCCTCCTACACACCCCACACTGGAGATCGAGCCCACAACCCAGGCATGTGCCCCAGTCAGGAATCAAACTGGGACCTCCTGGTTCATAGGTCAATGCTCAACCAGCGAGCCATGTCGGCTGGACAGAATCAAAGACTTAAAAGCCACTTTAAGTGTATTGAGATGTGGGGGTTTTTAATGAAGACTATGATCTCCATCTAACTACTGAGCCTGCCTTTCCCATGGAACCTTTCTCTTACGTTGTTGATGCACCATCACAGTGAGTGAAGTGGGAGAATAACAGTTTGTTTTTTTTTCCTACAGGGGAAGGAGCCGTTGATCCCAGTGACCCTAACAAGGCGAACACACTAAATCAGCTCTCAAAGACTGAGATCTCCCTTTCCCTGACAAGCAAGTACAACTTAGGGGATGGTGAAGGTATAGATGGCCAAAGCCTCATGATAAAGTAAGTTTGGGGCTTAAAGGGCACATGTTCCCACTTATGCATCTGAAACCATGCAAATTCAAGCAAGGTTAAATCCCCAAATGATTCATTTTAAAATGTCTACATATTGAAATGCATTATGATTACCCATCAAACCATTAACCAAACAAATGACAGTAGACTCTTTATAATTTAAGAGGGAACTAAATATTATAATAGTGTATAAAGCCTGTCTTTTTTTTTTTTTCTTATTGTAATGTGATTATTTTCCTTTAAGAAATGAAGTGATTAACTCAGCCTATAAAAGCCTTTAGCTAACCCAAGGGAAATATCTGTTTCAGAGTGGTCAGAAGATTAGTGAGGAAATACCTTGAATCAAACTTGATTTGTGATATAAAATAGTTATGTAAAAGGCACACACATGATATGACATAATGCCATCATTTGATTTATTAGCTTTTTCTATTAAAGTAAGGTTGGATATACCTATCAACTTTGACTTAATTTTTACCTTACTTCCCACTCCCTGAGATTTCAAATGAAGCAGTCAATTTGTAAGTAATAGGGTATTCTTTCCCTCAAGGCCTCCTGGATATTCCATACCAGTTCTTCACCACAGAATAAGAAAGAATGCGATCCCTGATGGCAGCATAATTTCAAACATTGTAAACCAGGAATACTTGCTCACCAAACAATATAGTTTTTAAGAACTCTTAGTCCTAAACCAAAGGATATGTATTTGCACATTAGAACTGTTGCATATTGGGCTGAGATGGAGAACAGACATGGAAATAGAGACAGAAGAAGTAAACGGGTCTTTAAATTACACTTCACACATACGTCCAAGCTGCATGCCCTGAGCTCTGAGGTTGTTTTCATTTGTGACAGCAGCTTCTGTTCTGCCCCTGACATGCTTCAGACAGCACTCGTTTCCAGTCGATGTTTTTCCAGCTATTCAGACCATGGCTGTAGAAGCTTATTCGGTGTGCTGTGTTGTGATGTGTGCTGCTTCCATTACGCTTATTTTATTCTCCTACCACCTAAGGCTCTATTCGTTCATGTAGCAAATATCTGAGTACTGATGCTGTATCCATAGCACTGGGCTTGATGCTGGGACACAGCAGTGAGGAAGCCATGACAGGTCCCTGCCTGTCTGAAGAGTCTGAGGTCTGATGGTGGAGAGCACAGCTCAGCTGCAGGACAGAGGACAAGATGCAGGACTCATACATAAGCTTGGCCTCAGAGAATTGAGTGCAGTTCCTTCGGACTACTGATGAGCCAGGCAGATTAAAGTTGTGCAGCCAGAACACAGGGCAGAGCAACAGAGCAAAGTGGGGAAATAGTGCAGTCTACTCCCCAGGTTCCTCTGAGCAAGTGCCAATTATAAAGGTAACTGGAAATACAGATTGGATGTTTCCGCCATGCAAATTAAATTAAGTCAAATATCCTATGATCTCCTAAGCTTTGTGCTTAGAAATAATGCAAAGACTTTTTTTCATAATGGGTTTTGTCTGCTATTTGAACATCATTTTCTAAATGCGCTCAGTGAAATGTCTGCATTAATGAATATAAATCATAATTTCGATAGTCTAAAATATTAAATAATTTAAATAGCATATGTATTTATGCTTATTTCTGAATGTGAGTCCCATGGCTCTGCCAGTTTTTGGAATTCACATTTTTAAAAGCAAAACTAAGAAGTCAGGCCCATCTGTCTTAGCCAGGGAAACCTGGGCGTTGTCCTGCTTGCCCCAGCCCTAGAGTGGTTCCCTCCCAGCTCCCCACTGTATGCTGAAAACCAATAGTCGGCCCCTTTAATATCCATGCTAAACAGAGCTAGCCAGTGGTTTTATTTCAAGATTCTTTGGCTACTTGGGGTTCTTTGCAATTCCATGTGAATGACAGAATCTTTTCCATTTATACAAAAAAGGCTGTTGGGCCAATGTCTTAATAAACTTGATAATTCACTGCTTTCAGAGACCTCTGGGGTTTAGAGATCCTTCCTTTGGGCACGCTTCAAGATCCTGCTATTGGCATACTTCACTCAATAGCCCAGTGATCAATGAGAATATCAACTTGAAGATTGACCATTTAGCTGTCCCTGAAAGTGGAATTTGGGTATTGCCCAAAGATTCAATAGAGTTAGACAAGACTTACTTTCAAATGCATTGTACTGTAAGTACATATTTTTAAATATTGCTAGTAATAGATAATTATAAAACAGGAGACCATCTAGTCTGAGTCTTTATCTTTGAGGTGAGGAAATTAAAAGTCTAAAATTCTAAGAAGCAAGTAGCTAGTCACTGACATGCTTTAAATTCGTATCATATATTATTGAAGTTCCATTAATATACACTTTGAAATGCTGATTTATGGGGATGATTTTTTCCAAGCTAATAAGCCAAATTCCTAACTCAAACGTACAATGTAGTTTTTGAGACTCTTCATTAGAGAACCAAATTTTACTAAAATCTGACAATGCCTTCAGGAATTACTATGAAGCGGATAATCATGGGATGTAGATAGTTGGAACATGAAAATACCTGGCTTTTCTCTATCAAAAATTATTTTGCTTCCTTGTTAAATGTGTTGTGTTTTTCACTTACAGAAATGCCCTCTTATGATTAATTATAAACTCACTAGCTTTCCAGTAATGAGAAACTTGTATTCTTGGGAGTCTCTACAGTAGCAGAATTTGAGGCATTGTTAATCCTTATGCCTGTAAATTTAATTCCATGCTAATTTCATAATTCTTACTAATTAAATGAGGTTGATAATGATAGCACATAACCTGTGTAGGAACTGTCCTATAAATATATAGAGATATAGATAGGTAATAGCACACATAATATAATAACATATAATGACATGTCATGTAAATACTCTCAACAACTCCAAGAAGTAGAGATTATTAACTATATCTTACAGATGAGGAAACTAGGCACAGAACAGACAAAAACCCTTTTCTAGGGAGTGTGGCTGGTCAGTGGATCATAGATTCAAACTTAAAAGACCTTAAATCTTCCAGGGACCGTTTTCTTGATCACCGGATTTTACAACTTGTGGCTCTTTGTCCTCTCACGAATCTTAGAGTAAATATCGAGAGCGAAAACAGAGCAGTGATTGCATACCTGATGCAGGGGCGCCTTTCCAGGCCAAAGAGAAGGAGTGACTGACAGAGGTGAGGGACATGAAAGCATGTAATTGGAGCAGGAAGAAACATTTTACGTCTCCCTTCTGTATGTCTATGGAGTAGGGAGCCTCTGTTTGGGGGATTGCCATTTTGTCGGTGCTACCAAGCGTGGTGGTAGTAAAAACTCAGCCAAAAAAAAAAAAAAAGGCCTGGTTGAGGAATCCTAGGAAAACCTGGGATTACAGCCTCAACCTGTCACTATTAGCCACGGGACTCAGAGCAAGTCACCTGACCCTCCGTGTCCTCAGCCATCAATCAGAGAAGAGGGGGAGGGGGAGGAAGGGCCATGATGAGCAGATGAAGTCATGCATTAACACCTTATAAATTAGAAAAAACTACCCAATCGTAAATCTCATTATAACTTATGATTCATCTTAAAATATGTGATCCGTATGGCCTTTTTATTAAGCTTTTTTTTCCTACAGAAGTATGTGTATAAGTAGAAGGAAATATTTGTGGTTTTTAATCATACTTAGCTGTCTGAGTGCTTAAGTTGTCATCTCTTAAGAATTTTTTCCTATCACATGGTTCCGTTTAGGCATCCATCATCCCAGCTGAGAGCTTTCCTTGCTTTTTGTCCAAACTGGTATGAGAGCTAAATAGCTAAGGTGATACTTGAAGTTGGGTGATCAAATGTGTAATCATGTCCTTAGAATTTTAAACAACTGGGAATACTCCTGAGTTTCCACAACACAACTTTCTTCTCAGTCTTGGGTACACTGTAAGGCAAATGGCAGAAGGGGAGGCTCAGAAATGAATGCTACTGGCCAGAGTGTAATAACAGATGCTGTGTGAGGGGAATGGCCAAACCTAGGGGGCCACGCCAGTCTACAGGCGTCATGTAGTCTCATTTACCGACAGTGGGGTTTGAGCACAGCTATGATAAATAAGCAGCCTGGTGTGTGTGTGTCTGTCTGTGTGTCTGTCTCTCTCCTTCCCCTCTCTCTCTCCCTTCCTCTCCCCCTCGCCCCTCTCTCTCTTTCTCTCTCCCTAATTCTTCCTCAGAGTTAATACCTCCCGAATCAGATTAGGGCACCAGAGCCTTTGGTTTTGTCAGCCTGTCTTACATAGCGTTTGCAGTCATGGGGCCAATACTCTAGCTGGATGATTGATGCTGGTCAGACCATATGGAGAACGTTGTGTTTGCATTGGGGTGGGGAGTGGGACATGTCTTTGGGTCACTGGCAAACTGGAATGAGAGCGGAACTATGAACTCGCTTTCAATTCAGTTACGAGGGGCTTAAGGAACTGAGGGGTTTCACTTGGGAAAAGAAAAGTGGTGGCAAGGGGAATGGGGACACAGTCCTGGCCCCTCCCTGGGGGTGAGGAGGGTGAAGAAAGGGAGCTCAGCTTGTTTTCCGCAACTCCCGGGGACAGAGTGACCTTTGTGACCACGGCCTCTTAGGTCTTAGTCGCCTTATTTGTCGAACCAGGGATTAGACTCTTTCCCAGAGGTGCCCCCCTTGTGCTGAGGTCCTGAGACTGACCACGTCCAGGGAGTGGACATCACGGGAAGGCAGGCCTCAGAGAGCTTCCCATTGAAGAAGGGCGCGTTCCAACGCCGCACTCGCCCAAGAAATTGAATGTGAGCCACACAACTAACTTCACATTTTCCAGAAGCTACGTTTTTTAAAGAAGCAGATGAAATTAATTCTGCTTTAACCCAGTATGTGCAAAAGTGTTGCTTCAATATGTAGTCAGTGTAAAAAAAAAAAATGTGAATAAGACATGGTACCTTCTTTTTTCATACTGAGCCCCGAGAACCCGGTGTATGTCTCCCACTGGCAGCGCGTCTCTGTTGGGACCTGCCATGGGTCAGGGGCCCGGGTGCCCTGGTGGCCAGCGGCTGCCTTGTTGGGCAGCACAGCTTTCTTGCTCCGCCTGAGTGCTTCCGACACGTCAGAGCCCGGTGAACAAAGGGTTTTACATAAACTCTTCATTCACTCCTTGCATCGGTTCTCAGGGAGATTCCCATTAGATGAGGGTTTTTTAAGTAGAGGGATAATATAATTCACACAAGTGCACACAAGCCACGGGAGCCCCAGATTGACCCCAGATCTGTCTGATCCCTGTGTTCTTAACCAGCAGACATACAGAGAGGTGGGGGGTAGTGAGTCCCCATCATGAAGCTGGATGGCTACTTCTGTGTAAAATGTCAGGGTGAGAACTTAGCAGTGGATTCCACAGGCCTGACATGCAGCAGGCTTCCAGGGAAAGGGAGGCTGTATGGGCAGCTTACCCTCCAGCATCTCCAGGACAAATAAACGTTCGTTAGCCCTGGCAGGCACGCTTGAGTGGCCCCGGTCATCTTGGTCATAGATAGCTTCTCTGAAGAGATGAGCTGGGAGTTTCCTGGAAGGATATATCATAAGTAGTTCCTAGAACATTACTTTAAATAAGAAATGTCACGGTTTGTGTGTTTTTAAAATCATCCAAAGCTTTTATTTTTAACCCAGTGTTCCTGTTGCAGACGTTTATGGTGATTGGGGGCAGGGGTTGTGTGGGGAGCCACCGCGGCCTTAGGAACAGCGCCATCTCCCACATGGCTGTAATTAGCTGGGTGCCCACCTTTGACTCTTGGCAGCGTGTTTATCTGCAAACTCCCCGACAGCCCATAAATCCCCAGCAAGGAAGGGTCATGGGCCAGAGGAGATGGCTGTGATCATTCTTGTTGTACAGACTTGCAATAAGTAAGAAATTAGAAAAATGATGTTTGCAGATGGTTTATTGGATTTTACCCTGTTTTCAAAAATAACATTTTTGGAATTAGCTTTGAGGGTTTCACCTCTGTCATTTGCTAGCATTTGCCCGCTGCTTCAGAATGTGAACATGGTTTTGTTTTCATTGCCATTGTCCATGCTGTGTGAACATTTCCTGCTGCAGTTGAGGAAAAGTTCATCGTCCAGTGAGACCATGTAATGCCTTTGAAAGAACTGAGGTCAAATGCAACAGCACGAAAAGTGAAATTTCTGACAGTGAATAGACCTGTTTGTAACGTCAGGCAACTTCTCTTTCTTCCTTTGCTTGGAAGGGACGCTCTATCCAGTAGCACTGTCCCCACTTAGGTAAAAGTGAGCCAACTTCATCATTGCCTTTTATGTTCAAACTAGAGGCCCAATGCACGAAATTTGTGCAAGGGCCTCGGCCCCCACCACCTGGGCTTCATCCAGAAGGTCATCCAGAAGGACATCAGTCTAATTAGCATAGTATGCTTTTATTATTATAGATCTGTGTACATAACTACATAACCTGACCTTTAATTGGGACAGAGTGGCTGAATACCATAAGGAAGGCACTTCCAGAGGAGTTTTCTAGCTCTTAACTTTTTAATGAACAGCTCTCCCATTCTTCACCACTGAAGACAAGGACCCAAGCCAGTCTGTTAGTTCCTCAGCCAGATCAGAGGTTCTTCAACACCCAGATGCTGAGTCAGCCAACAGACAAACCGCACTCCTCTCTTACTCCCCCGACAGCCCACACAGGGCACCTGCTCACACTGGCCTTCCAACCGTTTCAGAACTTTCTCAGAGCAGGAGAGGTAGCCCTTGGTCTGGCTCCTAAAGTCCTGCAATGTATTAAACAGGCTCCAAGGTTTTAAAGTTATTAAAGTCAGGAAAGGGGGATATTAGGTATCATTCCTGCACCCACTGTGGTAGCAGGCCAAATCAGCAGCACTTGTTCCTCCTCCACAAAAAAGTAGCCTCAGTCTAAAAAGAAGGAAAAATATTTAGATAAGGAATTGTGCAGCATACTTGCGCCCATGTTACTGACAATATAATCCTGCTCTATCAGGCATAGAAAACCCAGGCTTCGATTATCAGGCGCTCACAAACTTCCCAAAGCCTTAGGGCAGACGTGGTGAATTTCTGCGAGACTGTGTTGTTTAAAGGGTGATCTTCAGAGCTTTATTTCTGTATGTGCTGTGCACTCCCTCGGAGAAGCAGATTTCTGTACCTGAGGGCTGCTGTCTGAGTGTCTCTTCTTTCTTTGTTTTGAAAGGACCAAAAAACTGATCATTGATGTGATCCGGAACCAACCAGGAAACACACTGACAGAAATCTTAGAGACGCCCGCAACTACACAACAGGTAATAGGTCTTTGAGTGTAAAATAATAGGTACCATTGATATGAGTTCATTTTATTAATCTTCATGCCCAAGGTTTACTATTATCTCAGAGCAACTGTATCTAAAATGATTTGGAAGTAAGGAATTTCTATCTATTACTCTGGCCAACTGAGTTCAGCTATATAGGAAATCCATATGGAGAATCAATGAAGTAAAAAATGCAGCACTGAATTGAGGCTGAAAGTAATTTTGTCCTGGACTAGGAAGATAGTTCCGGGTCTTTCAAAGCTTCTGAATATTCATCATAAACTTTGTCAGTCAGTAGATAGGTGGATAAGTCAGTTAAGAGATAGTTCTGGTGGACAGGGTGTAGAAAAATACCTTTTATATTTTATGTTTGCTAACTTGAAACGAAGAAGTGTCTCACATTAAAACTTTTTGAATTCTTCAAAAGCATATGTCTTGGCCTGTTGAGTCAGAGTACCATTATCCTGGTATAAGTAACTGAAGTGTCATAACAATCTTGCATTAAAATCTCTCTCAGCATCTTTTTTTTTAATTTTGTTTTATTGCTTAAAGTATTACAAAGAGTGTTAAATAAGTCTCCATTATTTCCCCGTGACCTTCCCCCCTCCTCCCCTACCTCCCAGTGTCTAAGCATAATCTCTCAGCATCTTTTTTGTTTTGTTTTGTTTTATTGCTTGAAGTATTACAACAAGTGTTAGGTAGGTCTCCATTTTTTCCCCCTTGACCTTCCCCCCTCCTCCCCTACCCCCCAGTTTCTTTTATCCATTGATTATACTCATATGCATGCATGCAAGTCTTTCAATTGATCTCTTAACTCCCCTCCAACCATCCCCAGCCTTCCAGCTGTAGGTTGACAGTCCGTTCAATGCAGTTCTGCCTCTGTATCTGTTTATTTTTATCAATTTATAGTGGTCTTTATTATCCATAGATGAGTGAGGACATGTGGTATTTACCTTTCATTGATTGGCTTATTTCACTTAGCATAGTGCTCTCCAGTTCCATCCATGCTGCTGCAAATGGCAAGAATTCCTTCTTTTTTACAGCAGCATAGTATTCCATTGTGTAGATGTACCACAGTTTTGCAGTCACTATGGAAGACAGTATGGAGTCTCCTCAAAAAATTAAAAATGGAACTCCCATTTGACCCTGCGATCCCACTTCTGGGAATATACCCCAAGAAACCAGAAACACCAATTACTTATACCAGGATAATGGTACTCTGACTCAACAGAAACACCAATCAGAAAGGACATATGCATCCCTATGTTCATAGCAGCACAATTTACCATAGCTAAGACTTGGAAACAGCCTAAGTGCCCATCAGCAGATGAATGGATTAGAAAAGTGTGGTACATCTCAGCATCTTTTAAAATGCATCACTGCCCTGGCTGGGTGGCTCAGTTGGTTCACCGTCGTCCTGCCCACCAAAAAGGTTTCGGGTTGTATCCCCGGTTGGGACACGTATGGGAGGCGAGCTATCTATGTTTCTCTGTCTCTCACTTTCTCCCTGCCAATAAACATATCCTCAGGTGAGGCTTAAAAAAAGAAAAACATAAAATGCATGTTGTTTAGTTAGGTCTGAATTCATTTTAGTGTTGCTTTAGTATCGATAATTGCCACTCCCTAAACAAACGTTGACAAAATTATCTAATTCTTTCTTAGAAGAGCTACACATAATCTTCCTGAATAATTTCTAATTAAATTGGTTGCCAAGGAGTCATTCTGTCACAGTTTTAAAAAATATAAAATTAAGTTATCTGATGTTGGTTAATGTATGGATATTTTTAAAGCAATGTAGGTAGAACATCCTACTAATTTAGTATGAGAATTTTTGTCCTTATTCATATTTCATTTTTTCCCAAATAGCATAGTCACTAAGAACACAGATTCCCAAGGTCAAGAATAGCTCTGTACCTCCTAACCGTGTAACCCTAGGCACCTAGAAATATTTCCACGCCTCACTTTCCTCAATTGTAAAATGAGAAGAAGAATAACAGTACCAATTCACAGACAGGAATAAATGAGTTAAAACATGTTAAGATGGTGGAATAATACCTGGCACATATTAAGTGCTCAGTAACGTTGGCTGCTACTGCTACTATTGCTGTTTACTGCTGGCCGGATAAATTGTTCCTGTGCCCATAATGGTGACCTGTGCACTGTGTGTCTAATAGCATTTGTGTCCTTAGACTTTATCTACTGCGTCAATCAATTGTCTAGTACAATGAAACAGGAAGATCGCCAGTCCCTTTTATTACTGTTTTTTAAAACTATCCAAGTTACATTCATTTACTTATCATTTATTTAGGAACTTACCACTTGCTAGAATACTTTTATTCCCTTTGGTTCAAAGAAAGCCTTAGCTTTTTCAGAGATGAAAGTTTGAGAGTGATTCTCAGCCTCTGACTGCCTTCTTGGCTTATGAGTCTCCATGAATAGGGCTGATGTGTGAGGGTTTAGCTGAGTTCTGCATGTTCAGAGTTCTCACAGCCATGTGTTGTTGTTTTTTCATGGGTAATTTAGTTTTAATTTCTTCAACTAGACTATGCAGGAATTCAAATCCTTGCATTCAGGGAATTACAAATACCAGTTATCCATTGTATTATGTCCATGATGAGAGTGATTTGTCACCTTAGCAGGAAAGGAGCTATTGGAATTTGTCCCCAAAAGGCCTGACACCACTGCTATGTTTCTCAAAAAGGCGAAGGAATTCCTTCCCAAAGGCCTACCTCAAGACCCATGAAGAACACATGTGATCTCGGGACTTTGGTTTGAGGACTTCTTTCATTTCGACATTCACATGCCTTGTGCAGGTTCTAAATCTGTGGGATTAGGGAGTCAGAGAAAAAGCAACATCTTGATATTTTTTGCTTTTCAGGAAACGGCTCATGCCACGGACATGGAGAGCCGTGCCATGAAAGATTCCAAGGCTCCAGAAGAAATGAAGGATGGACAGTCTATGGTTGAAGATGCACAGCTGCCCCTTGAGCAGAAGAAGAGGAAAATCCAGAGGAATCTTCGGACATTGGAACAGATGGGACACTTGTCATCCAAAAATAAATACCAAGACATTCTCAATGAGATTGCCAAGGTTTTTGGAAATAATATTCTCTCTTAGCAGACATTTGCTAACCATTGGTCACATTCTGAGCATTCTGGCCGCTGACATGAGGGATTCATACTTGTATACGCCCTGGTCAATATTACAGACTGTTAAAGGTTTCAAAGCAGTTGATGACTTTTAATAATGACCGTAATTCCCCCAAGTCAGTATAAGAGTTGACACATACAGGAAACAAATGCTCCGGAAATGTAATAGATACGATTCATCTTCTAAGCAATACCTACTGGTCTTAAGGTGACACTTTTAGGAGAGTTCTCTCTGGCTTTGTTAGTTGTCTTATTGCCCAATTGTTCTTAGGACCTGCTACTGAGGTGGTAAATTTCTGTCCCTGAAAATTTGCCTCTAAAGGCAGTTCTGACTTCAAGGTTAGTTTCTGTTTTCTCAGCCCATATTTTTACAGTTGAGAAACTTCCTGAGCAGAGACTCTCAAATTAGTGCAAGGAAACATCGCAGGAACTGGCTGAGATCTGTTTGCCAAGGATAAGAAAGTATATGGTTACAAAGGATATTTGGGTTCAAAGGACATTTCTTTCTTTTTATCCACACACGCTCTTTAAAATGGGTCTAGAGGTTAAGAGCAGTTACGTGATCAGAGAAAAACATTTCTTACTTCTGGAAGGGAAGTGCACTCAGCTTCGTGCTTCAGAGAACGTAATGGTCAGTTCTAGCAGCGGCTGTTTTCTCCCAGCAGATGACTCGGGGGAAGCAGTGCTTTCTGTAGCTCTGTACTACACATTCTCAAAAATATTTCTCTTTGAGAATGTGTAGTAGAGAAACCAATGCTTCTTTGCTTTTCCATTAAGAAAAAAATAAACCTTTGCAACTCTCTTAAAGTGAAACATGGGCACTTGCCAGTTCAGAAATGAAGAGGGAAGGGTGTGAACGATTATAATAAAGTGACTGAGATAAACAAGTTAACAGTCACAAATTCCGGTTTGATACTTGATACTCATCTTGTCTCAAATTGGCAAGATTGTAAAGCTCACTTCTGCTTAAATCTCACATAGCTTTTACTTGTTTTAGGATATTCGAAATCAAAGAATCTATCGTAAGCTTCGAAAAGCTGAATTGGTCAAACTTCAGCAGACCTTAAAAGCACTTAATGAGAAGGCAGCATTCTATGAAGAGCAAGTTAATTATTATGACACCTACATAAAGACTTGCCTAGACAACTTAAAAAGAAAGTAAGTTAAAATCATATATGCATTTGCAATTTCATGATTTATATGGGATGTCAATTCTCTTATAATCTTGAGCTGTTGGTTTGGGTTTGGAAGCAACTTTTTGCTTTATTTTATAACCAAAAACTAGAATCTCAACTTTATGAATTGGCACTGTGAACTAAAAAGTCAGGACTGAATTTAGAAACGTCGTAATTCCCCATCAGCATAATTTTATACCTGAAATTAAAGTAGCTTAGCTTTAACACTTGAGGAAGAACTTTCATTATTTCTTTTGTCTTTTTTAGTCAAAGATGTCTTTTAAGTACTATTATAAAAAATAAAGGCTACTCTTGTTTTTTGGAATATTTACAATAAACAGTAATTTATACTCTTGGTAATGTTAGATAACACCAGATATTTGCTAATTGCATAGCAGCCTAATGATTTTAAATTGCTTAGAGGTTTTAAAAAATCATTATTGATACAAAAGATAAAATTTGGCAGTTCTCTGCTACCCATTAGCATACATAGCATAGATTTTCGATATGCATTATAGCTACTTTTAATGAGTATTATTTGTTCACAATTATTCTTATCGTTAGACTAAGATCAATACTTAATAAAATTTTAATTACCATTTTAAAGAGATAATACAGTATTTTTGTGTAATGCTTGTTGTCAACTTGACAGTAGGAAATGGTGCTATCGGGGAAAAATATATTCCATTAATCTTAGAAGCTTGATTAAGGGAAATAACCAAATGTCAGCCACACTTGTGTGGACCCCACTAGTTCTGAATTTTAATTCATTTGCTTGTGACCTATAAATTACTTTTACTCTATCCCTGGGAGGAAAAAGTTGGTCAAGTTAATATTCAGTAGAAATATTAGAAGTTTTAGAAACTTAAGAAATGTTAGAGGTTTCCTTTACATATTTATTGCAGACTATGTCAGACTTCAGTTTGAATACAGGCTAAACTACTTGAAGGCATTTTACAGGCTCTCCAGCAAGCTGAGCTGGATTTGGGTTCTCATTCTCTCTCACATTGTGTGATCTTGAACCTGTCCTATGAACTTCCCTGGAGCCCCAGGTGTCTCAGAGCTAAGTGGCATAGCATATAGGAAAGGAATTTTATTTCAAAGCTTTATGGAAATGTTAATCTTGTAAATGTGAGGCAATATCTATAAAGCTTCTAGAACAGTGTTGGCTACATATTATTGGTTGAAGGAATTAAAGCAGCCCTAGGGATACCTTTACTCAGGAGTATACAGTTCATGTTATTGCACCAAGGCTGCTTGCAAAATGACTTAGCAGGGCCACTTCGAGATGACTGAAAAATAGAGTGCAAGTTTTACGAAAAGTATTAGTCTGTAATTCAAACTCCGTCACTTTGAAAATGGTTTTCCCTTAAGCAGTGCATAGTGAGGTTTTGCTGCATGGGGAAAATTGTCACCTACTATCACGAAATAGAAAGTTGCATACCCGGGGCCATGGGGGCCAGATCTGCACACCTAGGGCGTGGTCATTGCATTGCCAGAAACGTCTGAGTTTGCCATCATGATGACAGATGGCTCGTTCTTCTTTTGCTAGAAATTCTCGGCGGTCAATTAAAGTAGATGGGAAAGGAGAGCCCAAGGGGATGAAGAGGGCGAAGCCAGTGAGGTACACGGCTGCGAAGCTGCATGAGAAGGGTGTGCTGCTGGGCATTGACGACCTGCAGACCAACCAGTGAGTGTGACCTGGAATCCGCACAGAACACACACCCTCTAACTGCCCCTAACACCTCACTCACATTCCTCTGGTTCCTGTGGCCTTTGAGGAGAGCTTCATTGGGTCTGTCAAGGCATACCCTTGATTACAGGTGATGGGGAGATACGTGTATTGTCATCTCTAGTCTTCCCATCAGGCCTTGAGCATCCAGTGGGTTGTATGAAGGGCTTATCAAGTTGTGTTTCCCATGGCCTGGCCAATGTGTTTGGATTTGCCAGCCTCCCTAATCCCTCCGAAAGAACAGAGTCATAGCAGTGAAAATGAAGACTGCCTTCTGATGAATTAGATAACTTTGATAAATTAGATGATTTACCATTGGAAAATAGTGCCTTTCTAATTTCAAAGCCACGGACTGACACTCCAACCCTGTGCTATTAGGGGGTGCCTTTGGCGTGGAGGAGAAAACTACACCCTCCTCTGCATCCCCACCCCAGGTTCCATTTTAAAGGGACCTGGAAAACACCAAATGAACAAACAAGGCAAACAAACAAAAAGTCATGGACACAGATAACAGTATGGCTGTTATCAGAGGGAAAGAGGGATACAGGTAATAAAGGATAAAGAGGGTCAAACATACGTTAACAGATTTGACTTCCAGTGGTGAGCATAGTGCAATATACAGGGCATGTATTACAGAATTGTACACTTAAAACCTACATAATTTTATTAACCAACGTAACCCCGATAAATTCAATTAAAAATAAAAATATAAAGGAAGCATGAATCTGATGCCCCATCACACCCTTGTCCTTTGTCTGGGGGAAGCCAGATCCACTGCTCCTAACTCATCCCCTTCCTTCAGGGCCTGGGTTCTATTCCGTTTCTCCCATCAAACCTCCTGACTGCACTGACTCAGAGAAAATGCTTCTTCCTATAAAATTTACCCTCTGAAATGCTTACCTGGCCTTGTATTCTGTGAATCTCCTGTATTTCCAACTATATTGTATGCTCTTTAAGAGCAAGGACCACATTTTGCATTTCTTTTGTCATAAAGTACCTACTCCAGTGCTCTGTGAGCTACTTCAACAAGAGCCACAAAGCGTCATTTTAGCAGAATGGGGAAAAGGATAGGAGGTTTGGGATGACTTAGAGTCCAATGGTTCCCAAACTTCTGGCCCTTTAAATACAGTTCCTCATGCTGTAACCCAACCATAAAATTATTTCCGTTGCTACTTCATAACTGTAATGTTGCTACTGTTATGAATCATAATGTAAATATTTGATATGCAGGATGGTCTTAGGTGACCCCTATGAAGGGGTCGTTCGACCGCCAAAGGGGTCGCGACCCACAGGTTGAGAACCGCTGACTTACACCATTCACTGAGAATGATAACTGAGGATTCCGTTAATGTGTTCCAGCTGTAAGCATGTATTTGTAGTTCCACAGATGTGACTAGCCCTCTCTTCATTAGGTTTAAAAATGTTACATTTGATATCTTATCCACTGAAGATGTGGGCATCTTCGATGTCAAATCCAAATTCCTGGGCGTGGAGATGGAAAAGGTGCAGCTCAATATTCAGGTAAGCTGGGACTTCTGAGGACGGAGGGTGAGCCCTGAAATTACCTCTTCATGATGACAGTGAACTTCAGCAGAGAAGGCCAATGTAAGCCTCACTAGCCAATATTAGCATTTGATGCATTGATTATTTTTTAAAGGCTATGATTTTTCAAATTAGTGGAATTTAAAATGCTTTTCGATGGTAAACCCATGTTTCCTTGTTGAAGCGTACAGTCAAGACTCATATGAAAGCATTTGGAGCTGTTAGGTGGAGGTTGGAGTGTTTCCTTTATTAGGAACTTGCACTTCTTTCTAAGACTGTGTGTGCCCAGATTGGAGCTGTCCCATTTGCATTTCTCCTCCTTCCTCCTCCCTCCTCCTTCCTGGAGTGTTTTTCACATGTTTCTTAAATCTGTTCATTTGTTTGGGATCATATGAATGAACGACTCTGTGCAAAACAGGTAACTATAAATAGAAAAATGGTATCTGCAGTCCGAATTCTTATTATTTTCTCATAAGAACTACATTTCAGCCAAATATACTTGAACAGAAACTGAGAAACCCAGTCTGTGTGCTGCTGTCCTCCAAAAAATGAAGGGAGGGTACAACCAAACATTTATGTTCATTTGCTCCCAACTTCTTAATTCTTAACACAGATCAACTTAAAGAAGTGAGTTTTCTTTTTTGTATAAGAATTTTTAAATAGCAATAACGCCTATTTACCTGGGTCCCAAAATACTTGTATGAAGTGTTTTTCAGGTATTCTGCATGAATCATCTTGACAAGCCACTGGGCATGATGTATGTCCCAGCCTCACTGCCCGCCCAGCCTAGCCCAGCCCAGCCCTGAGAGCCCTGACATTACCACCCTCCAGGGAGCAGATACCAAAGCCCTCTTTTCTATCTAGCCTTCTTGTAACTTAAAACGAAAATGGGAGCTAAATGAGCATGATGAAAACAGTGAGATAATGGAGTAAATTAGAGTATAGAGAGAAATAAAAGTCACTATGTAATTATGAACAGTATACTAAAACAAACAGTATTGTTTTCTAATCAAATTTAAATATCACTAACTGAATCCATCTAACAATTTAACTGGAAGTCTTGAGCTACTTCATGTAAAACTTTGACAGATATGAGAAAAGAATGCTCTTTGGTTGCTGATTCTTCCCCAGAGATGGCAGGCATACCCTGCGATTGCCAGGCAGGCAAGGACAGTATCAACTGGACGGATGAATGCCACGTGACCAAGAGACCCCTGTTTAGAAAGGCATCCGAAATTCCATGCCATTTCCTTTGAACGCTGATGCAAATACCAAATTTTGTTAAGGATTTAGTATGCAGTGGGATCAGCTATTCATACCATTCATTTATTCACATTATTGTGAAACGTTACTCCTTCGCTAATAAGCCCCAGATTTTTAAAGTCATTACCATATCAGCAAGACCACCTATAAGATTTGCAAGGCTCGATGTAAAATGAAAATAATATTTGTCTTTATAATTATTGAGAATTTCAACATGATGACAGCAGCATGTTAAAGTACAGGGCCCTTCTGATTATGAAACCCTGCACAGGTTGAATGTCCAAGGAGCTGGCCCTACGTATATTAGCTGTCAGACATAACGTCAGGCTTCTGTATGTATGGCTTTCAGACAGTTACATTATCAAGAGAATTACCAAGAGAAACATGGTGGCCAGATCTTTACTGTGAGTCAAGAAGTTTCCAACAGCCCTAGCTGCTTTGGCTCAGTGGGTAGAGCGTCGATCCAAAGACTGAAGGGTCTCGGGTTCAATTCCAGTCAAGGGTGCTTATCTCAGTTGCAGGCTCAATCCTCGGGTCTAGTCAGGGTGCATGCGGGAGGCAACCAATTGATGTCTCTCTCACATCGATATTTCTCTCTCTGCTTGTCTCCCTCTCCCTTCCACAAATCAATGGGGAAATATCCTCAGGTGAGGATTAACAAAAAGGTTTCTAACAGGTCTAAGGAAGATGCTGTGTAGCATTGTGTCTAGGTTCACTTCAGCCCACTCTTCCCTAAGTTCCTGACGGTTATATCCCATAGCTATGGGCTACATACATAACAGAAGGGTGAGATTTACATGAAGATGTTCTGCTTGTACAAATAATAGCCTGTGCTTACTGAGGCTGCAAGGTTGGTATTCTCCCTTTCCCAGCTGAAGAACGCAAGTGCAGAGAGCTGATTAGGGAAGAGGCAGCTGGAGTCCACGGTCTTCATTGCTCTGCTCCACTGCCTCTCTCCCAGGTTCCAGCTGATCCTGACAAGAAAAGGGTTTGCAGATACCGTGATCTCATATGCCCAGTAACTCTCCTAAGAGGTTAAGAGTGTTCCCCTCAGTTTACACACAAGGAGACGGGTTATGTGACACTGCAAGATCACAGGATAGCAAATGGTGGAGCTAAGACTAAAATCTCGTCTTCCAATGGCAAGTGTAATGATTATATGTTCTCTGCTCCCCACCTGGAGGGCCTAGCTAATTCCCAAGCATCGGCCATTCCTTCTCAACTTAATTCTATTGATTTCTTTTCTAAGAGATTTGGATTAACAGACTTTGCCTTTCCCAAAGGAAAAGTGAAGCACCAGTACACTTCAGTAGGTAAAAGGATTCTTGATGAAAGAACTTCAGTTCCCTATGGAGTGTCCATCTCAGACGCATGTCTAAATAATGTAAGGGTTTAGCTGAGTGCAGTTGGAGGTGATTGAAGAAGTAGAGGAGGAAGCTAACAAGAGCCAAGTTCTCTCAAAAATGATTGCAACTTCTGCAGGTGGCCTTCCTTAAGACATTATCATTAAGAACCAAGAAATTTCCAGAGCTAGACATAGGACATTATCATTAAGAAAGAAATAGCCAGCTCTAGACATAAGACATTATCATTAAGAATCAAGAAATTTCCAAAGCTAGAAATAAGAAAATGAGACCTGGGTATTAGTCTGGGACAGTTCTATTTGGCAAAGGTCTCCTGTCCTGTGTATTTTGAAATGTTACTGCTTAGTCTCTTGCATATTGCTGGTGTGACCCAGTTTTGAATTTTAGCAGGTGAATTTATTTTATTTGTTATATGGTGGCAGGGGAACACAGAATGATAGACTGACTTGGGAATCAGGACTTGTTCTCAGTTATAGAAACAGAAGTAGTCCAGGTCAGAATGAGTTAGCTTTGTACAGCAGTTCTCCAAATTTCAATCATACAACTTCAAAAATAAATAGTATGATCACTTCACCCTATTTGTACATATTTATTTATAAAGTATACTTGCTCCTATCACTATACTAAAAATATACTTTATAAAACATATACAAAACTTGTTTCTCGGCCTTTTGGCTAAGATCAAGTGTAGTAATATATACAACACTTAAATGTTTAAAAAGTGAACAAAATAAATAGTTCTAATATTCTTTTTACTCCTTAATGAATTGTCTTGTTCAGTTCACTTTAGAAAACATTGTTGTTCTAAAGGATATACCCCATCTTGCTGGAACATTTGTTTCAAATTTTTCAATTAAAAATTAAAATTATATATCTGAATTAACATAATCATAATGGTTTTCTTCTCATGGTCTTTATCAATTGGAAAAATCCATTTCCTTTCATTTAGGTAAGTGATGCTCAAAGTATGGTACCCAGGCCAACAATATAATCATCATAAATAGGTACTTGTTAAAATGCAAATATTGAGGCCCCACCCCAGAGCTACAGAATCAGAAATTCCTGGGTGTGAGGCCCAGCATGTTTTAACTAGCCCCTGTTTTAACCAGGTGATTCCAACACACGTCAAAGTGTAAGAGCCCCCACCTAGGTCATCAGGTCACTTGAATCTTAATTTTGTCAACAAGTTGTTCTAGAATGTTTTTTAAATGTGCTAAACGTCAAGTTTGAGATTTAATGATGTTGCTTAAATTTCAGGATTTACTTGAGATGCAATATGAAGGAGTAGCTGTAATGAAAATGTTTGATAAGGTTAAAGTGAATGTAAACCTTCTCATATACCTGCTGAACAAGAAATTCTACGGAAAGTGAAGTTCCTGCAGAAATTTCGTGGATTCGGGATCACCTGGATCGATCGGGAAATGAATCTGTTTCGTATTTTTGTTTTTAAACATGATTGGAATCACTGCTCATAAATGTGTGATTTTTTTTTTTAAAGACCAAAACTGTTCCGAAGAATGTATCCATTGTGCCTTTTTGATAATTTGATACTACACTAGAATGACACACAAAATGAATTAATATAAACACTTCCACATTATACTGTGGAATAGGTACTCTGATTTAAAACTTTGGACATTCCGTGATTTGTGTTAAAGTAGGGAGAAAATGAATTTAGCTGACTAGGGACAAATGTGTAAACCTATTTTCCTATGAAAAAAATGTTGTGTCCCATTTGAATAATGTAATTCTTCATAGATTTTTTTTAATCTGTGAAGAAATGGAAGCCTAATTATTTGTAATGAATTATTTAGACAGATACTTGGTTCTAAGCCCTGTCTTCTGGGAGTTATCAATTTTAAAGAGAACTTTTGTGCAATTTTAAATGAAGTTTTTATAAGTAATTGAAGGTGACAATAACACTTTCTGTATAAAAGTATATATTTTATGTGATTTATTCCTACTAAATGAAGTGCACTAGTGCCTCATGGTAAAGACTCTTGTACCCAGAGCCTGTAAGTGACTAAGGAACATCGTGAATAGCGATCTTAGGCCCCCACCTCTACCCCTCACAATTTATTTGAATACTTCAGTTGTGCCTCTCAATTTTTGTAATGCAATAAAATCAGTATTTAGATGGTTTTTAAATGTATTCTTTGAAAATTGTTTCATGTAAAATAAATGTTACTGAATTACATTAATTTGGCTTTTTAGTTGTTTCAATAAATCCAAACAGTTTAGTGAAGGAGGTTCGTGGTGGGGCTTGTCAGGAAAAGAAGGAATACACCTACAGTTTTATGCATTAGGGTACAGAGTAAGCTGCTGTAACCAAGAGATCCAAAACCCTGTGGTTGAAACAAGATAGATGTTTTTCTCAAATTCAGTAGCTCCAAGGTTTTCCGGGGATCCGGCTCTATCCTTGTCACTGATTCCTGGCCAGCAGGAAGAGGGAAAGAAGTCCAAGGCAAGCATTTTAAGTTACACATGTCACTTTGCCTATATCCCATTGACCAAACAAAACTTCAGTCATGTGACCAAGCTAGCTGCAAGAGAGGCTGGGAAATACGGTCCCTAACTAGGGAGCTAAGGTCCCCAGTTAAAACCTGGGGTAGAGGGCAGTAGTTCTATTATTAAAAGGGAGAGTGATTCCTGGGGACAGTTTATCAGTCTCCACCACAAAACTATTCAGACTTTCAGGCTGGAATCTCCCTGACACTTCATATTCTGTTAATTCCTTCAACAGGCTTTATTTTCAACAGGGATTACCAAATATTGAGAAAGTGGAGGTTTTTCACACTTGGCACAAATGAACTTTCAGTATTAAACCAATAGAATTTGGAAAATCGAAACTTTAAAAAGTAGAATCTGCCACTTTAGTGATTGTTTCAGGCTATACATATTTTTTTTAATATATTTTATTGATTTTTTACAGAGAGTAAGAGAGAGGGACAGAGCGTTAGAAACATCGATGAGAGAGAAACATCGATCAGCTGCCTCATGCACACCCACTACTGGGAATGTGCCCACAACCAAGGTACATGCCCTTGACCAGAATCCAACCTGGGACCATTCAGTCCGCAGGCTGACGCTCTATCCACTGAGCCAAACCAGTTAGGGCAGCTATACATATTTTTGACAAAAAGATAAACACTTCAAAACAATGCTCATTGTCTCACCGATTTGTGGGTATGTTTCGTTGTTGTTATTGCTGCATGAACCTTAATACAGACTTCTATAAAAGGAGTCAAATGAGCAGTTAAGTTTCACCTTGAGAATAAACCTCCCTTTCCTGCAGCCAGTATTAGCTGAGGAACAGGAGCCGATGGATAGTCAGAGGTAGGTTAAGCTTCCTAGTTCATGCTCCAGAAAGGCCTTTTTGTGGAAGCCAAAATTAGGGAAAGATATTTGGAGTCAGACCAGACCTCAGTCCAGCAACCTCAGTACTTAAGTTCTGGCTAAGAAATAATTCAGAGCCAAGACTCAAACTATAAGAGAAAGTTTATTTAGAAAGTCACAGAGGTAGAAGAGTGAACAGTAGAAGAAATGGGCTCAGGAAACCCATTACAGAAACAAACAAAAAAAGGCGCTTGGAGCTTAGGAAAGACCGGGAAAGGCACAGGTGTGCTCCATAGAAAGAGCTGGCTTGAGGGTATTTGAGGTCTCGAGAGAGGATTCCAATAGCATATCCATCAGCTTTCCAGGTATGTCCTTCAAGGTCGTGCTCTATACTGATGGGTCAGCACCAGGGCTGAGGATCATTAGTGAATGATCCTCACTAATGACAGCAGCTGGTCCTGAGGTCAGCCATGGCTTTCCTTGTTTGGTTTTACTGCTTTTCTGGACCTGGAGCTGAAACACAACTGAGGCCTAGCTGTATCTGATGCAGGTCAGAACCTCATTTTTGTGGGGGCTTAATGCTTAAGAGTTATTTTCAGGCCCCCTTGTTAGTTCCCCCTCTAAGGGGACTAACTCACATGCCAGTGGAGGAAAGGTCAGTGAAATGCTGGGGTAAGAAAAGTTACCTGGGAGAGAGGTCCTTGTTTTCCCAGTTTTGCCCGTTGCTAGGCACCTGGGGCTTTCTGTCCTGGTGCCCTTCTGTACTTGGCCCATCATTCTTGCTCTGCTCATGTCTGTCTAACTGCCTCCCACACCCTCTCAAAGGATATGCTCTAGTGATCTCCAGGAGAGGGGAAACCAGTGCGCACTTGAATAAACAGAACAACTCAGTTTTCTGACATGCACTACTCCCTTATGTCACTGAAAAACCAGAACCATAATGTGTGTGTGTGGTTGGATAGTAATTAGAGGTGCTATTCATGATGTAAGTTTTATAACTTGGACTGTGGTTTAGTGGGGATTTGTGGTACTCCTCTAACATCCCAAGAGACACACCACAGAACTCTAAATGGTGAAAGTTGTCTATGTTTTGAGAGAGTCTAGTGAGCACTGGATGGTCTTACTGCTGATAGGTGCTTTGAGAAATCTATTGCCTCTGTTACTGAAACCAGGACTTAGTAACAGGTTAAGATAGAATCCTCTTAACTAGTCTGTAAGTCCCAGAGTCTGGAAACTGTTTCAGTCCCTCTGTGAGTCCAGAGCCTTATAAATGGCAGAGGTAGAGTCCCAAAGGCAAGCTGAGGAGGAGGCAGGTGGTCTCACTGTCATTTTCCTTAGGGTACAAAATCTCTTTAATCCATTGGAAGGTGTGATGGTTCATTTTCTGTGTCGACTTGGGCAGGCTGAGGGATGCCTAGACAGCTGGAAAGACATTATTTCAGATCTGTGAGGGTGTTTCCAGCATAGATTAGCATTTAAATCCAAAGACTGAGTAGAGAGATCGCCCTTACCCATGTGAGCAGGCATCATCCTATCTACTGAGGGCCAGTTCTCTCTCCTCTTGAGCTGGGACACCCATCTTTTCCTGCCCTGGACTTCGGAGCTCCTGGTTCTCAGGCCTCCGGGCTCTGGCAGTTCCACTGTCACTGTCCTGGTTTTCAGGGCTTTAAACTCCCACAGAATTATGCCACCAGCTTCTCCAGCTTGCAGACAGCAGACTGTGGGGCTTCACAACCTCCACAACCACATGAGCCAATTCCTATTATCTCCTCATATAGTATATCTACATATTGGTTCTGTTTCTCTGGAGAATCCTCACTAATGCAGAAGGAAAATGAACAGATACTGGAAGTAAAAGATATCACGTTCACTTTATATAACTCAAACGTTTTTTTCATTTGACCTTTACCTAGCACCCAAGCACAGGGATAGTCTAGCATCCTATCCATAGTATGTAATTAGTGGAAATACTGTCGTTCACCCATTATGAGATTAATTGCTAAGCCCAAAATACCAATGCAGGTTTATAACAGCAAAAGGCAGGAGCAGGTCTCCTGCTGGGTAGCTTGTAACTTCATTGTAGACCTACTGTTTACTTGCAAAATAAACGTGGCAATAGCTGCACTGAATCTGAAGTGTCACACAGCTGCTTTGAATACAATTTGATTTCATTTCAGTTGAGTCCTGGTATCACTGCCATCAGCTTCCACAAGGAAATGACCAGCAGATTCTTGGGATACACTGTTGTCCTTGTAGGGCTTGGAGCAGAGGAGTGGTGGTGAGAATACCTGAAGCAGGTACATCAGCTGTGGGTTTAAAAGAAACTGCTTGCATGTCATTTTGGGATTAAAACTCTCACAATTGCGATGTCATGTTCATTCATAAACACTACTAAATACCACGAACACTATGAGAGGGTAGTTAATGACTCATGTTATTTAATGCCAGGCAAGTTCAAACAGAGAAAACGAAAACTGGGAACAGATATCAAGTGGTTCCAATACAAATGAGAGTTCCTTTCTGAGGAGTATCACCATGTGAGGCGGCCCGCTCTCCTTAGGCAGGCTGCCTGCCCTGGGAAACTACCCAGGCTTGCTCTGAAACTGGCAGGGAGGAGGTTTCGGTATGGGTGACATGGAACAAAATTAAGTGGAGATCAATAGCTTTTTCAAGAAGCTCTAAAGACTATACAAATATTTTAAGAACTTTGTAGAGTCTGAGGGGAAAAAACAGAAAACAGAACGTCACCAACAGATCATAACAGAAAACTAGAAAGCAATCACACAAAAAAGCCAGTCAAAACTTCCAATAATTTATCAGTTGAAGAAGATATAATGAAATTGACAAAATATTTAGACCTGATTTGCATACGTATACACATTAAAACTTGCAAAATGCCGCTGAAGTGGTCATTTGAAGGAGGAGTGAAAATTAATAAGCTAACTTGTCCGTTCAAAACGTTAGGAGAATAAAGGATAAATCCTAAGGAAATAGAAAGTGAAAAAATAATTCAAAGCCTGTGTGACAGTTAATGACATTGAAAAGAATAAAAACAATAAAACAAAAAGATGAGCATTGGAAATGGCCAATTTTCAACTGCTGGCCAGATTAATCAAGGAAAACAAGCAAATGTGTTATGTTAGGTATAAAAATGGGGGCTAAATTGCAGATAAAATAGATAGCTTTAGAAGAATAAAATGTATATAATTCAAGGGAATACTATAAAGAGTTAGTTTAAAAAACAATATACATGTATCAAACAGGTAAATCTAGAAAACAGAAGCTGCAGAAGTACTCCTAGAGTATGTTACTCGGTGTGTAAATATTTAAAATGTACTAAACAGTAGTATTTTTTGAAACATAAATGTACTAAAAGTGCAAAAACATGGAGAGAAAGTCTCCTGGGCAAGAAAAAGAATGGAATAAAAAAGTGTACAAAAAAGTTTAACTGGCATAAGATGTATAGGTTATGCTTACATATATGTGTTAATGCTGGGTTAGGCTGTGTGAAATATTGGGCTCTATCCTTTTCTATGCTTGAAATACTGTGTCATTTACTATATGAAATCCTGCTCAGTTCTTTTACCTCTCAAAGTGGTAGTTTTCAAAGTGTGTCCCTTCCACTTGTCACCCCCACCCCCACCACCCCCTCAGCTTCAGGAATCTGCACTTGTGCGTGAGAAAGTTAAAACCACCGATTTTGGAGCAGGTTTAACTTTTGGTGGCCACTCAGTGAGGTAACCATCACCTTCTAGAAACCCTACAGTGAGGAAGACATACCTCATTCTGTACCACTCACCCGCCTTGCTCATTGTATTTCAGCCCCAGTCTAAAGAAGCCAACTCAAGACGACACAGGCTGTGTGACTCAGTTTACATTGCTAATGGGTCAATCACGAAGGCTCTATTTTAGAGAAGTAACTATACTCTCTGGTAGTTAATATGCAAAAAGAAGTTAAGCATTTAATTGTTTCAGCAACCCTCTTTTATGTCAGTAGAGGTACATTCTGTTCTGATAACTAAGCAAAAAAATTTTATTTTAAACTTTAGTTTTATAAAACGGTTAAAAACATGTTCCACCAATGAAACATAAAATTTTAAAGTGGTGTAGCCGAAGTATTATTTCATTCTTATTTTAAGGATTTACATGCTTAGATACCTATGCCTATATATGGTTACGAATATCTTAAATGATGGACAGAAACTTTTAACAGTGGCCGTCATGGAGACGCATGTGGTTCTTAGAAGAGCAGGTGGAGATACTTTTGATGTTTCACTTTATATCCTCGATCTGTTACAATCTCTTGCCACGCGTATTGATTACATTTATATTTTACACTGTGAAGCCCCTTTTGATGTTTAAACAATTCTGAAATTGAGTTGTTACTTACAATCAATATGTCACAGTTTAATTGACAGCATTTTTTCTTATTTGTGGTACATAAATGAAAAGGATGGGTCTTTAAATCAATGGCACCTTTTTTTTAAAAAATCAATGGCGTCTTAAGATTGATGTAAAGAGTATCCATTAATAGGGAGTGGAGACATACACCATTTTAATGTTTTAGATCTGCTGGGAGACGTGAGTGAGGGAACTTGTGAAGCAGCATTGTATCACTGGGTTATGCAGTCACCTACTGAGCTACTTCGATACACAACAAGGCGCCGTGCTCTGAGGAAGAGGGGGACATGGGGAAGAACGAGCATCTTGACTGCGTTTTCTTCGCTGGTTTCCCTACCGGGGCTCCTGGGGAATGACCCTCTCCACGCGCAATTCCCTTCATAAAACGCTTAGAAATCTGATGGGTGGCTCGGTGCAGTGGATCAGCCACGGGGTGCAGAGAACACTCGCACGTCTGCGCGGAGAGGGCTGTGGTGCACTGTCCCCGAAGCGGCGGGTGGAGGGGCCCCGCTCCCGCTATGGGCGGAGACGCGCTCCCCGGGACGCGGGCCGGGCCGGCGTCCTGTCCTCCGGGGCCTGGAGGGCAGCGGGAGCGTGCCCTGCCCTGTGACCTGAACTGGCCCAACCCTATGAAATCCACGCTAGAGGGTCCGAGAAAAGGGGAGCGCCCTAAGCAGGGCACGTGGTCCTCTGGCACCCGGCACAGGGGCGCCCAGCCGCTCTCCTCCCGGGAAGGCTGCGCAGCCCGTCCCCACGGGCCGCGGGTCGGGGACCGAGGCTGTGCCGCGCGAACCGCCGGGGCGGAGGCTGCCCTCGCGGGCACGGCGCCCGGGAAGTAAGTGCTCTACGTGCGAAACGTCTACCTTCACCGAACAAGAATCGTGGGGAGACCTTGTCACTCCAGGATAAACCTCTAAATCCGCTATTCCTAAACGACAAAAATAGGAGTCCCTTTCAGGTTTTCAACGAAATCGCGCATTTTCAAACGGCGCAGCGCTCAGCCTGAGGTCCGAGGCTCTGCACGGGGCTAAGGGGCGGCGCCCTGGGGCGCGTTCCTGATACACCCGGGGGTGGGGGTGGAGGGGCGGCCGGGAGGGTAAGGAGAGACCAGAGGCGGCCGCCCGGGCCGCGGGGCCCACGTCCAAGGCCCCCGCAGGCTGAGTCACTGACTGCTGGCGAGCCAAAGGCTCCCCGAGGAAACAATGTCTCGTCTGGTTCCCCCCGTCGGGCAGTGGCCGGCGGCCGGGGCGGGGAGGGCGGGACTGGGGAAGCGGGGCGGGCGTCGTAGGGCTCAGGGTCGCCCAGCCCCGGGGCAGCTCGGCAGCTGGGGAGCGACCCGTGAGAAGCGGGCCAGACGACCGCGCCGAGGCGCACACCCGGCGCCGGGGGGCGCCCCTCCCTCGCGCGCAGCTCGGCGCCGGCGCCGGCCCCGCCCCTCCGCGCCCCGCGCCCTCCCTGCGCCCCAGACCCGCCGCGCGAGCCGCGGGCTACGCGAGCCTCCTCTTCTCCCCGCGGCGAGCGCTCTGCCGACGGCCGCCCCTCCCGCGGCTGCCCGGGCGGGAGGAGGGCGAGTGCGCAGCTCCAGCCTCCGGCGGCGGCACCGGCTCCGAGCGCGCCGCGCGCCCGGCCAGGACAATGGGGCCGCGGCGGCTGCTGCTCGTGGCGGCGGGGCTGAGCCTGTGCGGGCCCCTGCTGTCCGCCCGCGCCCCCGGCCGCAAGCCAGGTGAGAGCTGCCCGGGGGGTTCCTCCTGCGGCCTCGGGCCGCGCATCCCGGGACCTCCTCGGGCACGGGGAGGGCGGGCGGCGGGGCGCTGCTGGGAGGCCAAGTGGGGGTGTCCCCGGCCGCTCCTCTGCCTCCGTTTCCTGCCGAAGCGGCGCAGCCGTTTGGGCTGAGGTCCAGGTTCTCCCCTGTCTGACCCAGGCGGGGCGTGCGCCTCCACCCACCCCGCGGCGGGGCTCAGCTGAAGCCCCTTCGCACTGGGTTTTGGGGGGGTGCCCCGGCCTGCGAGCGGGGTGCGGGGCATGGAGGAGTAGGGGCCGGGTTTTCCTGGGGAAGCTTGCGCTGCTTCAGGGCATTTGTCGTCGGTGTTCCTCCCAGGACCCCACCCAAAAGAGAGCCTCCGTTGCCCCAATACACATTCTGGACTTCTCAGCGTAAAGTGGAGAGCCGCTCCCGCTGGAGTTTAGTTTTGCTGGGATTGTGTTTCTCGAACACTGAACAGGTGAGGGAAATGGTGTAGAGGAAAGCCCAGTCGCTTGGCACTTGTAGTAGAAAGTCAGTGCCAGCTGCCCCTGGCACAAGGCCTTGGGTGCGACAGGGGCTCGTGTCCAGGTGGGCGGGGTTGTTCCCTAGAACCCAGTCCCCGGGAGAGTTGAGGAAAGAGATCAAAACTCAGCTCCATCAGACACCGTGGAATTTCAGCATTTCAGTGTCTGGTCTGCTGCAAGGTGGAGGTTGCGCACTAGAATGCATTTACCGGGAGGAGTGTGTTTTTAAGTGTCTGGCCACTTGACCAAACACATGCATTTTCTAACCTCTGCCCCCCAAAAAAAGCAGGGCAGAGAGGTTTTTTGTAGCCTGTAAGGACAGTAGTTGCAAAGTGAGAAGAAAAAAAAGATGTTGTAATGTCTTTCATAGTAATAGTGCTTCGTAAGCTTTCAGCCTCCTCTCTTCATGCAGAAACCAATCCCAGCTGGTTTGCTTGTGATCTGTGAAAGCGTGTGCACCCATTGTTTCCACACTAGAAACAGTGCAGAGGCATCAAGATTAAGAGGCAATAGCATGTTCTCTGCTGTCTTTGCTCAGAGTAATATTGAGGTGATGCTTTTAGGAAAAGTAAGAGCCCCAGACAGGAGTGCAAAGTTTTGCAGCTACTAGCCGGCTGCCTAGTAGCACGAGCATGATCCCTTGGAGTGTTTGGGGAAACAGTGAGAGCTGAAAAATTGTGTATGCTGATGTGTGGCGCCAGATAGCACTTTGCAATTGTATTTTGGGACAGGCTCTTAAGAATGCACATTTTTGCTGGAGATTTGGACGGTGCACCCACCGCAGTTTCCTATCCTTGGGTGGAAGATGTTTGGCCTATAAGGCTGCTCTTTCTGCCATGCCTCTTGCTTTCTCACCAGCTTAGATGGTTCATGCTAATAAGATGCGCAGTGCCGATGTAGACAGCAAGGTAACCGAACAACCATTGGCTGAGTTATCTACCCTGGATCTGGAACCGTTTGGGGAGGAAAACAAGAAAGGAGGCTGACAGAAGAAAAGGAACACATGTTCAGTGCCATGTTCTGTGTCAAACCCTGGGCCAGGAGGCATTGTTACTTCAAATTATCTCATTTCACACTGCTACAAAGTGTGTGTGGGGGGGGGATGTTTTAATGTCTTTATAGTAATAGTGCTTTATAAGCTTTCAGCCACTTTTCTTCATGCAGAAACAAATGCTAGCTGGTTTGCTTGTGATCTGTGAAAGAGTGTGCACTCATGCCCCCAGAACACACTGTTAGGTGAGAGTTTATCCTCATTTGCCAATTCTGAAACTAAGGCTCAGAGACAGTGTACGAAAATTCCGAATGGAAGACGGGGCCCTGGGCACAGGCAGTAAGTGGGGCCTTGACTTCACAGGGTTTGAAATCACTGAAGGTCTGCTTTTTATCCTCTCTGTACATTGGCAGTTCTAAACAATACCTGTGACAAGCATCTCTGTGAGACCCCAGCCATAGAAACCCCCCCAGGGCTGGCCCTGCTCACCAGTTTGAGCCTTGCTGAACCACTGTCCCACTTTTTGTCCCCACTCCTTTTGGCATTTCCTGCACTGTCACTCTGTGGGTCAGTCATCTCCCTGGCTAAGATCGTAAACTGCCATTTATCCCCATAGAGCCTAGAACAAATGTTCACTCAGCAGATATTTACTGAGAAATACTTAAGTTCATAACCGACCAGTTTACATTCCTTTGTCCAGACAATCTAAGTGAGATGACTTGCCTTCATCAAAGAGCACCAGTGTCCAAGAGGTGATGTTTGTAAATTTTAGAAGGATCAGGAGTGGGAAGGTTCAAGAATAACTGATGGGGAATAGCAGAGGGGATTGGGTGGGAGACCCCACTTGCTGCCGTCCTGCCCACAGGGTCGAACCCAATTTCTTAGCCCAGAGTGAGGCCCTCTCCCCTTACAGGATGGGTCCCAGCCTGTGCCCAGCCTTATTACAGATCATCTCCTATTACATACCTACTATATTACTGTACTTCATCCAGCCCCCTTTCTAGTTCCTTCCCAAAGAGCTATGCTCTCTATGGCTTCTGCCCTCCTGCCACTCCCTCTGGCCAGAATGCCCTCCCCACACCCCACATGTTCACATGTAATTTAAAACAGCTACCTTATATCAAGAACCCATTACAGCTAACACTTGCTTAGGTACATTACATATCCTACCTTGTTTATTCCTCATGACAACCCTTTGAGTCAGTGTCATCCCATTCTACAGGTAAAGAAACTGAGACCCAGAATGGTTAAGTCACAAGTCTAGTTAGAAGTGGAACTGGGATTTGACCAGAGGCCTCTCTTAAAGGCAAGCTTTCTCTACCACCCCCTATAGAGAGGAAGCTTTTCAGACCAGAAGCCCCTCTTGCAGTGGAAAATTAACTCCACTGTACTCCCCAGCCCCCTAGAAGGCCAAGACTGTGCCCCCTTGACTTGGTAGTCCAGGCCAAGCACATGGAGGTGTTTAGTGAACATTTATGCTCAGACTGTGGTATCCTGCCATTTGCCTTAAAAAACAGATGATAAAACAGGATATAAATAGATCCCTAGCGTGGATATACTAATTAATTGACTGTTACTGAGAGATTGTGGTCTTAAGCCAAACAAAAGACACAAAACTGGCCCTGGCCAGTGTGGCTCAGTTGGTTAAGACTGTCCCATGCACCAAAGGGTCACTGGTTTGCGCCAGTTTGATTCCTGGTCAGGACACATGCTATTTCTCTCCCTCTCTCTCTCTCTCTCTCTCTAAAATAAAAATTAAAAAAGACACAGAACTCTATAGCAATTCTGCTTAAAGTACACCAGAAGCCTCTGAAAGTCATATTTCTCATTAACCAGCAAGCAATTGTCTAATATTTATCTAAATTCTTCCTTCTCTCCTTCTCCCTCAAATTCATTCATTCACTCCTTGGTGGTTTTGGCTTTATTTTTATAGGACATATTAAAATAGTAGGTCTCTCTTACTTCGTTCACTCTTCCCTGGTGTGAGGGCATTTCTGAGGCATTCCTGTCCCTCTGTCAGGAATATTCTCATGTTGTCTCTGCGTGTCACCTTTCTACCCCTTCGTCTTTCTAATTAGCATTTCTCAGTTTCTTACATCTAAAAGGAGCAGCGTGGCCCTACCCGGTTTTGCTCTGTGGGGAGCCATAGGCCTCTGGACTGAAGGGTCCCAGGATTGATTCTGGTCCAGGGCACATGCCCCGGTGGCAGGCTCGATCCCAGAAGGGGGTGTGCAGGAGGCAGCCAATCAATGATTCTCTCGTCACGGATGTTTCTAACTCTCCCTCCCTTCCTTTCTGAAATCAATAAAAAATATATATGTTAAAAAATAAATAAATAAAAGGAGCAGTGTGCTGCGACCCTTCCAGCAGCTCTGTCCCGTCTCCTTCCCTGTGCCCTTCTCCTGTCCCCTCAGTCCGCTCACCTTTGTCCTTGTCACCCTCCAGACTGGAGCTCAGGGGAGCCTGGAGCTGGAGATCCACAGACACAGTGGAGCCACCAGCACCCTGGGTTCCTAATCTTCCTTCTCCTCGTGGTGGACACACATTCCTTTCCCCTCTTGAAATTCTCTCTTTCTTTCTCTCTCTTTTTCTTTCTTTTTTAAATTGATGTAAAATGTGTATAGCATAAAATTAACCATTTTTAAGTATACAATTTTGTGGTGTTTATACATTGGCAGTGTTGTGCAGCTATCACTTCTGTCTACTTCCAAACCATTTTCATCGCCCCAAAAGGAAACCCTGTCCCCATCAAGCACGCGGCCCTCATTTTCCCTCTCCCTCGCAACCACCCGTTTGCTTTTTCTCTCTGTGGGTTTTCCCCTCTGATCCATGTTTCCTATAAATGGATTCATACACTGTGTGGCCTTTAGTGTCTGGGGAACTACCCTTTAACTAGTGTTCCTGAGAGCCTGGGCTCCGCCTCAGCTCCTGGATATGCACAGAAACTCCTAGAATAGTCATTAGGAACCACGGCATTCGTTTATTTTTGATCGTGATGCTAGGCCACAGTTTTAACAGTCAGAGTTTTCTGGGTTTTGTTTTGATTTTCCTATTTTGTGATTTCTTTCATTCTACCTTTTGCCCTCTTGCTTAGGCCTACCAGGACTGGGGAACCTTTTTTCTGCCAAGGGCATTTGGACATTTATAACATTCGTGGGCCCTACAAAATTACCAACTGGAAAATTAACCCGCTGTGTCGGTCAGGCATTTGCTTGACTACCCCCAATGCCTTAGCAGGGCCAGACGGCGTGATTTCTTGTGCCTTATACTGTCCGTGGGTTGGATATTCCCTATGCCTGGTCTCAGACCAGCAGAGTAGATGGCGGTCTCTGTAGGCCGGGTTGTTATTTCCGGATTTGAGCTTCTACCGCCCCCAAATACCCTCTCCCATTGGCCTTTTGATGTAGGTGGGGAAACCCACTGAAGGTACCTCCTTCCCCTCCACCCCAAGGTACCCAGTGAAGTTTACCACTAACGGTCATCACAGGCCTTTGCACATTCTTCATTTATTTTCAAGAGAACCTGCCTTTTTAAATAACAGGGATAATCTGCATTTGCACTTGAAAACAAACTTATTTAGCTTTAGGAAATTTATGTAGACACTGCATAATCTATATTTCAAGTTTGTGATTAATTAGAAGGCAGATATTAAATTATTATAGAAGAGTATTTTCCAGTATTTCCTTTTTTTGCTAAACACCATTAAGAACTGTAAGAAGTACACTTTTTGTTGTGACACAATAACTGTGTGTGTGTGTGTGTGTGTGTGTGTGTGTGTGTGTGTTCATTAAATATGCATGGACAATCATAGTGTATATACAGATATACTCAACTTTACCACATACTACGCAACCTGGTATTTCCTACACTATTCTATTTTTTTAAATGCTTGTTACAACCCTGTAAATTGATTACATAACCGCTGTGAAATCCTCACCCAAGGATGTTTTCCCATTGAGTTTTAGAGAGAGTGAAAGGGAGGGAGAGAGACGGAAAGAAACATCAATATGAGACACATCCATTGGTTGCCTCTCACTTGCTCCCCAACCAGGGCCTGGGATTGAGCCTGCAACCAAGGTACGAGCCCTGGACCAGGATCCAAGACCCGTCGGGCTGAGGGCCGAAGCTCTATCCACTGAGCCAAACTGGCTAGGAGTCTACCATTTCTTAAAACCTAGCACAGCCTGTGCAAAGAGTTGTCCCGGGTTAGCAGAATGGGAGGCCTTATTTGCTTTGAGAGAAAAGGTCTCTCTTCCAGGAAGTGTTGTTAATGACTGTTTCTCTCATATCTGGGACCTAATTTGCTTGAGTTTTGGTTTACAAACTGCAGTAGGACTCGGGTGTGGTTGGAGCTGGAGACAGCTTGGTGTCAGGAGAAAATGGTGATTAAGAACAAAGTTTACTGTAAATTCATTTTCATTTCAACTTGAGGTTTTGGAGAGCAGAGAGCAGCACTCCCAGGACACTGCTCAGGACCTGTAGCTGTGGGTGCGCACTGGCCTAGAGAAGTGTGGACCACGGGGAATCCGAGTAGCTCCCAGAGTGCCAGGTAGTGTCTTGGCCCCAGGTGTCAGGCCTGGCCTCCAGGAGGCTCCGGGCAAGGGCGCCCACACTTCCCTTCTGTCATCTTTGCACCCCCTCCGCCTTGGGTTTTACAATGGCATTTACATTTTCCCTCGGTCTTTACTTTGCACTTCCCTGTGACTCCCCCCTCCCAGCTTCCTCTAGGTTTGCTTTCCTGTGCTTCCAGCTGAGTGGGATGTGGGATGGGAAGGGTGCAGCCTCTGTTACCGGCAACCTCTTCACTCTACAGTCAGTGTTTACCCACTTCTTCCTTTAATTCTACCTTTTCCACAGCCAAGAATTTTTGTCCCCTTACTGCTCTTGCTTCTACTCCATCTAGAGCAATATTTTAAAGATTTGTTTTTCTGTTTTGTCCTTGAGTGTCTCTCTACGACATCTGTCCTGTCTGTGAGGGCTGGGCTGTTGGTATGTGGTTAGTGGGCAGCAAAGGTCAACAGGACTCCTTAATTCTCCAGCAACAGCTGTAGGCACCATTGACTTAAGTTACACCTTCGCTTGGCCATGTACTTCCTGCTATTGTTAAAAGGATGGGCAGGTTCATTTGTTGTGTGAAATGCTTTAAAAAAAAAAAATAGTACTCTTCAGGAGGAGGTCCTGAATTCACAAGTTATATGTGGTTTATTATTTATTTATTTATTTATTTTAAAATATATATTTTATTGATTTTTTACAGAGAGGAAGGGAGAGAGATAGAGTTAGATGAATCGATGAGAAACATTGACCAGCTGCCTCCTGCACGCCCCTTACTGGGGGTGTCCCCCCCAATCAAGGTACATGCCCTTGACTGGAATTGAACCTGGGACCCTTGAGTCTGCAGGCCCACGCTCTACCCACTGAGCCAAACTGGTTAGGGCTTCTGTGTTTTTTTAAAGAGACTGGTCAATGTGATGTAGTTCAAAGGGATGAGCTTTAGAGCCAGGCAGATCTACCTTAAATCCTGGCTCCTCCACTTAACTAGCTATGACTTTGGATGAGTTACTCAGCCTTTCTGTGCCTCCGTGTTGTCCATAACGTGAGGGTTATAATGCTTATGTAAAAATGCTAGCATTACATGAGCTGAGGTAAGTGAAGGCCAGGCACACAGTAGGTGCTCAACAAATGTGAAGTGTTTCTCAGACACCAGTTCCTCCATATTCCAAGAAAAGCCTTAGGAGTTGGTATCAAATTCTCTAAATGTAAAACTGTGTTCACACAAATGTTCAAGAACTTCTCCCCCTTCAAAACAAAAGATAAATGAAAGCAAAAACCCTTGTCTTTAGATACCAGTGGCAAGTAAATATGCCCAAAAAAAAGTTGGGTTTTATATGTACTTTTTATTATGAAATTTTCAAAGATACCAAAAAATAAACAGTATAATTACCGTTCATGTCTTGTTTGTCTATACTCTTGCATTTCTTCTCCACAAACGGGACAATTTTTAAAGCAAATGCCAGACATTATATCATTTCATCTATAAATATATCAGTATATATTCTTAGAGATGTTACCTCCTTTTTTTCACATCACCACAGTACTATTATAGCACCTACAAAACTGAACAATTTCTTAACATCATATACTGTTCAGTCAGTGTTCAAATTTCACTGACTGTCTCATAAATACCTTCTTTACAGTTGGTTTATTTGAATCAGGATCCAGCCAAAAGTTCTTCACCCTTTCACCTAACAGTTTTAGCGAGCACTGATGATCACTGAGTTAAATTCATTATTACACCAAGAGCTTCAAAATGATGCTTTTCTAAATCTGTTGCATGTGTGTTTATGAACTGGAATAATTTTATAAAGAAGAACTTTTACTATTTGGTTTGCTGAAATATTGTTTAGATTAAAAAGGCAGGATAAATGCTTAAAACTTGTCTTATTTACCAGTTTTCAGGCCTGTTCCTCTAATTTCCTCCAAAGGTGACCAAAAGGGCTTTATTTTCCTTTGAGTATCATTATGAACGCATGGACCGCAACACATTTGTCATGTTTCGAATGTGTCGATGCATTTCTGCCATTATTCTTTTGATGGTTGATTGTCGTTCCTTGGCTAGTGGGAATCCAGTCAGATCGACTCCAGAGTCTTTCTGACCTGATCGTAGAATTTGTTGAGGATGTTCAAGGCTCATCTTGGATGCTTCCTACTCCAGATCTGGGACCAACCATTTCTTTAAGGAGCGCTGGTCCTTCTCATTGGAAAATGGCGTGTGTTTGCAGTTGAGGCTGTGTGGCATTCCAGCCACTGTTTTCCTTCAATGGAGCTATAGTGGGAACCTAGCCAGAGTAAGGACTTCGGTCATGTGTGCAGGGACCTTCCCCCAATGGAGCTGCTTTTTTTTTTTTTTCCCTCCATCATCCTCTGTTTTATTTCTCTGTAGCTTGTAGTGTTGATTCACTTGTGGAAAAGCACAGGGTACAGCTGTCCTGCTCTGTGTGGGCAAGGTCCTGGAACTTCTGCTCTGTTAATTCCTAAAAAGCCCGCCTGGCAGAGCTCTGCGTCAGAACCCAGGCTGGTGTGTCCCTGGAGGCTGGCATGGCGTGAGTCCATGGGACCTGGAAGAGCACCTTGTTACCACTCAGCTGCGAGGCCAGATCTCGTCCAAGTCAGAAAAAGCATTGCCTGGTTTGCTAATGTTTTCAAATCTCTGGAGCTAGAGAGACCATCTCTAAGCTATTTAGCAGTATGCTACATTCAATACCACAATGACTCTAGAGTCATTTAGAGAAAGCTAAATGAAGTGCAATTTAGCAAGACGTATGAGCATTGATTTTAGGATGTGGCTGCTTTTTGTGTGAAACCATAACAAGAAACGCACCGATGAGTTCCAAGCACTTCTGGCGTGCTGACAGGCACTTCCTTCCTGACCCGTAAGCTGTGCGGGGCCAGAGTAAAAGCAAGATACCCAAACCTCAATTTCAGCCTAAGGGCCTTGAGCTGCTGGATATATCTAGTCACCTGGAATTGGTTTTGTCCTTCTTTTGTGTGTTTTTTTTTTTCAAAGAAAAAGTTTATTTCGAAAGTCACAGAGGTAGGGAAAGAGAGCCAGTTGGGTATGGGCTTAGGAATCAAGTTACTGAAGCAAAAGTAGGGCCCTTAGAGCTTAGGAAGAGGAAGGAAAAGGTAAGACCCTGGGGGTGAGGAGAAGGCGGGGAAGGGGAGCTGGCTTTTTTTTTTTTTTTATGCTGGTACATTCTTAAACAAGCTAAAGTTTGCTGACATTCTTTAATTCTACAAAAGCCTTCAGAATAGCAAACCTATAATGTCAAGAAGAGGAGACATTTGGGGCAATAATATTTAATTAACAGATTCTGCATTCTGAAGGGGCGCCAGCGCAGCAATTTCATGTTTCAGTGGTGTTAGTGATTTTGTCCTGAACACCATAGAGCCCAAGATGGCCTAGCCAGGGGAGGAATTTGTTAAAACAAATACTTATTGCCAAAGTACTAAATATAAGGCCTAATAGTTTTATTTTCAGATCAAGTGATAGTATCCAAGAAGCTTAGTTATGAGTATCCAGTAGTTTTCAAATTTATCACTCCTCTAGATAGTGTCTTGATGCGTGTGTGTGTGTGTGCACATGCATACATTTTTTTTACCCTGCACACATGACGAAAGTCCTTAATCTGGCCAGGTTCCCAATACTGCAGAGGTCTGTGTTATTTCACAGTTCCTCTGGGTCAGCATTGTTAAGGACACATGTCTTAGTGGTACTAGAATGCCAGCACCCCTTTATTTCTTTTCAGCTCCCACACATTTGTTTTGACCTTGAGGGTAGCTTCCCATTCCCTGGGGGCTGTCAGTACCAGCGTCAGACCCCCGTGTGACTGGGTCAAGATGCACACAGAATAAGTTAGGTGCATCACGGAGGGAAGAAAGTGATACTTCTAGAAAAGGCTGTGAATTTGAAATTTGATTTACAGCTCTGAATGCTGGGACTGCACACTTTCCAACCTATTCATGTCCTTTATCCTACTGAAAAAAAACTAAGCATTGCTAAATAGGAGAGAAGAGCAACCTAGATTCCATTTTAATTTAAATAATTGAGATCGAGTCCAAAAGCAAGCTACATTGAAGTGAGTGGGGCAAGATAATTATCTCTTACATTCATTAATTTCTATAGTTTGCAAAGTGAATGCATGTCCTGTTTCATATTTGTAGACCAGACAGGTATGAGAATCATTTCATGGCTCTGAGACTGAGTTCAGAAGGGGTAGGTGACTCCTGAAAGAGCCAATATGAGAATGCAAATCTGTAACTAAAAACCAATGTAAAGAACACTTCCCATGTACCCAGTGCTGTAGAGTCAGAGATGAGTAGGACCGGTTTCTTACCCTTGAGGATTAATCTAGACATACGGGTACTCAGAGGCTCATCACTAGATGTCCTTTCCCAGTGACAGATCTCCTGCATGCTACCCTTCACCCTCAGGGCCCAACTCATGACCTTGCTGAGGTCGTTTGATCTCAACCCCTTACTGCCAGGCCCTGTCCTGCTGCTATCTCTCAGTTGGTACTACCCTAGCTTTCCTCTTTATTTTGGAAATATATGCCAATTTATTGTATTTCATTTTCTGGTTCTAGAATTTCCATTGATTTATTCCCTGGTATTTTCTACTTTTTCATTTATTTCAGTGAAATATTTTTCTTTACTTCGTTGAGCATAGTTGCAATACATCCTTTAAAATCCTTATCTGCCAATTGTAACATTTGGGTCATCTTGGGATTGGTTTGCATTAGTTATCTTTTTTTTTCTTAAGACTGGGTCACACTTTCTGATTTTTTTAAATATCAAATGATTTTGGATTGTGTGCTAGACATGGTCATACTTTAAAGACTCTGAATTTTGTTTTATTCCCACAAAGAATTTTGGTGTTTAACTTTTGCAGATAATTAGTATCTTTGGACTCAAACTGCAGACTCTTCCTCATGAGCAAAAAGCTTTGATAGCACCTAAGTTCTCTTATCTTTCCAACGCATGCATAGTTCATTCAAGAGTCACCCAAAGCCTGAGGCAGAAATTACATTGGAATTTAGGGCTGCCCCTCTCTGGGAATCTCACTGTTCAGTTTCCATGATTGCCCTGAACTCTGTCCTTTGGTTCATCAGGGTGGAAGGACTGTGGGCTTTCTCTCTGAGTCTTAGCAAACCTTTATGTCAGACTTTGACCTTCTCTCAAGCTAAAACACCAGTAAAAACAAGAAACCCAGTGGTATCATCCTTTCAATATCATTCATTCCTCCCCTCCCACCACCACCCTGTGAATCTCACTGCCTTTAGGTCATTGATTTCAGGGAGGAAAGGGTTTGTAATTTTACTCTAAGGGATGGTTGAGCCTGGTAGGTCCTCACAGAGCCATAGCAGAAGCGGAACTATCTTTTTTTCTTTTCTTTTTTTTCAGAGATGAAGGGAAGGGAGAGAGAGCTAGAAACATCAGTGATGAGTGAGGATCCTTGATTGGCTGCCTCCTGCATGCCCCCTACTGGGGATCAAGCCCACGACTGGTCATGTAACCTGACTGGGAATTAAACTGTGACCTCCTGGTTCATAGGTCGATGCTCAACCACTGAGGCACACCGGCTGGGCCAGAACTAACTTTTATAACATTATGCCTTTGTGTAAGTTTCTGTCTGCAGGAAGGTTCCACCAGAAGTTTGAAAATCCGCTATATTTATCCCATTTCAAGCCTTCAAGTTTTTAAATTTTCTAACATCAATAATAGGTGACCTGCAAGTCCAGTCTTTGTTGTGAACACTGCCAGTGTTGGAGACCCTGCCCTTTTTCCTCTGTGGTATCTCTCCCCACTCCTCAGCTTCCCAAGACCAACAAAGGCTCTCTGTCTGACTCTCCTTAATGGCAGAATTTTAGCAAAGCTTCTTGGAAAGGAAAGCTGGTTGAATGCCAGCAGCTAAGTGTTGCGTTTCTTTGATGAACATTTAAAATGGATGATTTTGGTGGAAGAAAGTTATAAAAGGAGGAAGCATGCAGCTGAGCCTTTATTTTGACTTCTGGCTGATACTCAAAGAGCCTGGCTGGCCTGGCATCTGCCACAATGCATGTAGCATTCTGGAACTAACCCAAGGAAGGGCATCAGCCTAGACCATCTGCTACTCCATTGACCTACTGAGGAAGGAGACAAGGAGATAACTGGGGTTCCTTGTGGTTCTATCAGAAGATAACCCGAGTGACAGTGGTTTGGGCCCAGATAGGATGAAAGATTTGGGACGTTCTATTGTGTAAACAAGTTAAAGATAGTAGAGGAAAACTGCAGTCACATGGATAATGGTCATGGCAGTTGGAGCCCTTGGTCCTACATTGAATTTTCCTGTCACTCCGTAACCTTTAAGAAGTCTCCTCAATGTTTGATGTAATTTCCCATTGGGAGGGATGGGTTTCAAGGAGAAACTAAATGGAGAAAACGTACACATGAAGGCATGTGGAGGTAAGAGAAGTCATATAGCTTGGAAATGATTCGTTTATACAGATGGTGGCTACTGTAGTATAGAAATCACTTTTTCCCTACATGTGAGATTCTCAGGCCACGTCTTGAAAAATGTGTCATTCACCTCTGTTCCTCTGAGGAGCAGAGTTTTGAAAGTGTTCGCTTGTGTCAAAACAATGTATTTTGAGTTAGCTAATTCTCTGATAAAGTCTGCCATCCATCTGTGCATCACCTGCTGTTTCCCACCCACTCTCCTCATAAGAAAACAAAAAGCTACAGTAAAATGCACTCTCTATTTGTCTCTTGAGCCTTTTTAATTCATACTCTTTTAAATTTTATTTGAAAAAAATATTTTTCAGATTTAAAAGCAGCAAATGCTACTGTGGTTCCCCGGTCATTTTTCCTCAGGAATTCCGAGGATAGATATGAACCTTTCCCATTGGACGACTATGAGGACAAAAATGGAAGTGGGTTAACTGAAGACAGATTAAGCTCCAATCACAGCAGGCCTCTTCAAAAACCACCCCCTGTGTTCATCTCAAAAGATGCTTCGGGTTATCTGACCAGCGCCTGGTTGACTCTCTTTGTCCCCTCCGTCTACACTGGCGTGTGTTTAATCAGCCTCCCTCTAAACATCATGGCCATCGTTGTGTTCATCATGAAAATGAAGGTCAAGAAGCCTGCTGTGGTGTACATGCTGCACTTGGCCACGGCGGACGTGCTCTTCGTGTCTGTGCTCCCGTTTAAGATCAGCTATTACTTTTCCGGAAGTGATTGGAAATTTGGGTCTGAAATGTGTCGCTTTGTCACCGCGGCGTTTTATTGTAACATGTATGCTTCCATCATGCTCATGACAGTCATCAGCATTGACCGGTTTCTGGCCGTGGTGTATCCCATGCAGTCCCTCTCCTGGCGTACCATGGGGAGGGCGTCCTTCACTTGCATGGTCATCTGGGCCATGGCCATCGCGGGGGTGGTGCCCCTTCTCCTCAAGGAGCAAACTACCCAGGTGCCCGGGCTCAACATAACCACCTGCCACGACGTGCTCAATGAAACCCTGCTGGAAGGCTTCTACGCCTATTACTTCTCGGCCTTCTCTGCTGTCTTGTTTTTTGTGCCGTTGATCATTTCCACGGTCTGTTATGTGTCTATCATCCAGTGTCTGAGCTCTTCTACAGTCGCCACCCAGAGCAAGAAGACCCGGGCTTTGTTCTTATCCGCGGCCGTTTTCTGCATCTTCATCGTTTGCTTTGGACCCACAAACGTCCTCCTGATGCTGCATTACGCATTCCTCTCTCAGAATCCCAGCACAGAGGCTGCCTACTTTGCCTACCTCCTCTGTGTCTGTGTCAGCAGCATAAGCTGTTGCATCGATCCCTTGATTTACTATTACGCATCCTCTGAGTGCCAGAGGTACCTCTACAGTATCTTCTGCTGCAAAGAAAGTTCTGATCCCAGTAGCAGCAGTGGTCAGCTGATGGCAAGTAAAGTGGACACCTGCTCTACTAACCTGAATAACAGCATATACAAAAAGCTGCTAACTTAGGAAAGGGACTGCTAGGGGATGACCAAGAAACATTTGAAACAACAAAGAACTGGAGGATTCTATTAGTCCCTGTCCAAAAAAGTATTTACTCTCTTAAACAATAAATGTGTGATTTGCATGTCTCCTTCTTAAGAGGGCCATTAAGGGTATATATTTTTTGGAACAGAAAAGGATAACATGAATAGAAAACAATGTTAATCCAAGACAGTATTGCCAGTGCTACAATAATAACTGAATATTACTTTTTGATATATTTAGATGACTTACATATATGTGTGTGTATATATGTATAGTACACATGCTTGCAATGCAGTATAGAACAGACACTTTGAAACCCAATTTTTCCCCCAAGAAATTATAAAAAAGAACTCTGATTCTCTGTTTTAATATGCAAGGTCTAGGTTGGCGGAGGTTAGCCCAGAGCATCTGAAGATGTCCATCAATAGTGAAGGATTCTGTAGTTTGGACTTACACGGCTTTTGCAAATAAGTTTATATTGAAATTGTTCAACAGCTTTAAGTTATTAAGATAGAATAGTGCTATCTATGTGTAGAAAAAATTCTACTGTTTTTTCATTTTAAACATCAAGGTGTGAATTCTTTCAATTATGAAAACATGATATGAATAGCATTTTTTTAAATGTTTTTATTGATTTCGGAGAGGAAGGGAGAGGGAGATAGAAATATCAATAATGACAGAGAATCATTGATCGGCTGCCTCCTGCATGCCCCCTACTGGGGATCAAGCCGACAACCCGGGCATGTGCCCTTGACCAGAATTGAACCTGGGACCCTGCAGTCCACAGGCTGATGCTCTATCCACTGAGCCAAACCGGCCAGGGCTGGGTAGCATTTTTGATGTTTCACACATTGTATATATAAACCAAGAATGAGCACAGGCCCCACTAGTGACCTGAGGTTGGCCCTAGATAGAGGGCTTCAAGCAGTACATCCTAGGCAGGGTCGGCCCAGACACCCTGCAGCTGAGCCTCGCAGGGAACCAGGGAGCCAAGACCACCGCATTCACTCGCCTGGGGTCCCCTCGGCTTGGCTATGAATGACCAAGTTTAGTAGAAATTGACAGAATAAGATGTGCTATCCCAGGAGATAATGAATATGAAAAACTTCTCTTCAAAGTCCTTTTAAGAACGGAAAGGAGGCACGTTCACTTCCAGCAGTTAGTCTGCAAGGTCCATCCTCAGATGGAGGCATAGGGAGCAAACATGAACACCCATTATGTGCTCCAGGCACTCTGAGGGGTGCTGGGCAATAGAGGTGAGTAAGACTAGGTCTTCCCCTCAAGGAGAACAAAGCAGACCAGACATAGAGTGTAATGTGTGTATAGTAAGTGTGTCATTATATAAAGAAGTGTTTTTAGCCAGCTGTCATCCAACCAGTTTCACACAGCCTATGAGTTGAAAACCTTTGAACATTTGGATTACTGCTTTCTGTGGTCATAACTTGAGGTGAAAACACAGTACTGTACAGGAAGTGTATTTTTATGAATAAGTCCTTCAGTCTATATAAATGGACACTGTTTATTTACAAATGTTTCCGATAAATTATGCAAACCAGGTTTTAAAAAAGAATTAAAACTGTCTCCTATTTAGTCTGATTAGAAATAACAGAAGAAAATTAAATTGACATTCAATTCTAGCAAAATTATTCTATATTTTCAATTCACTTTTCTTAATAATGAAATTATTTTATGAGATTATTTTAAAAGCATTTTTAGCCCCATAATAAGTATCAAGTATAGAAAATACTCATGGATTTGACAAAATAATTTGAAAATTAGATTGAAATGCATCTTTTTTTTCCCATATGAAAAAAAAAATGTTGGCATCTTAAATCAAAAAATGGAAAGTTCCAAGGCAAATGCTTATTTAAAAGAACAAACTATATCCAAATGCCATAGAAAACTTACAAAAAAGAGTGTATTGTATGTAGAAGCTAACATTGATTTTCTTAATTTAGTTGCTATATTCATTTTATCTAACTCGGTGGGGATTTACTGTCATTGTTTATTCAGTCTGAATATTAAAATTCCTCTGACTTAATATGACCATCATTACTTTATTATTAGTCTGTATTTGTAAAATATTATGTCACTGTTTTTATGTTCTCTCTTTTCAAAAAATGTGTGTAACCTGTATTAATAAACACAAAAGTTTGCTTGGTACCTGTTTGGAACAAATTTTTATTGTGTCTTTCAGGGCCCTGGCAGGAAGGCCAGTGTCAAGGTTTAGCTGAAGAGCGTTTAATGAAGAGGTGATTTGCAGAGGTGTGGACTGGGTTTTGTCACCAACAGGGTTAGTGAAGCTCCTCAGGGACTAGCAATTAGGGAAGCTGTTGTCACTTCACGATCACAGGTGGAGGATGGAATACCTTGACCCCCATTCTCTGGTTTTTCACTGATGCCTCCCATTGCTCCTGATCTTAACCCAAACCCAGAGGTCAAGAGAACCTGGGTAACGTAGACCGTGGAGAAGGGATAGGGGTAGGAGAGCACAATTTCTACTGAAGGCATTGGGTGGTTTGCTTTCTGGGTCTTTTTTTTAATCGCTTCTTAGGAAAATTCAAGGTTATTGATAATATGTTCAGGTTTTTAGGTTGCAGGCACAGAGGATAGAGTCTACAGTTCCTTCCTAGAGAAAAACAAATATCAGAGCCAGGATATGATATATTGAGACCCCAAAACGGGATGCCCTTAAGCCACAATCCTTTGCCATCAACACTCTGGGGTAGAGGGAAGGAGGGGAAACTTTAAGCAAAAGGAGAGTTGAAAATCAATAAAACTTCTGATAATGTATTTCTACTAGTAGACTCATAGTCAACAGGAAAATTATTTCAACTAAGAGTTCTGGGAACCCAGAAATTTTAAGTTAACACACTTAAGCGTAGGTTTCTGGGGCCTGGACTCCACACATGCTTCAGGAGTAAATATATTGAAGGAAGTCGCTCAGCTTCACTGAAACAGGATCCCCACTCTAAGCAGAAAGGAACCTTTAAACTCTTCTATTGTTAGTTTTCAAAATATATTTGAATTCAAAAAAACACACTTGGATTTTGTTAACACAAAAATGTTTTGTTTTTTCCACCAAGTCAAAAATAGGACTTTTAAGGAAATGGAATATTTAGTTGTTGACTATATAAGTGGAAAATTTTAGGTTATACTTCTGAATTTAAGAAATTAAGAAAAATGTTGGCATGTCCTTCAGGAAGTCTGAGTTCTGAAAACAAGTGGAAAAAGTTAAGCAGTGTGCGTGACCAAGCCTTTTAATTTTCTGAGGCCTGCACTCTGCACTA